>JAOQGN010210889.1:0-10736 GCA_027564295.1 Himantozoum antarcticum | reverse complement strand
ACAAACGAGTTCTTAAAAAGACATTGCATTATGTCAATGCAAGATCATCAGTTGGAGATTTGTACACATTCCAGAAGCATTATCCTGATAAAAGGTCGATCATCCTCATCCACGGGCTGGGCAAAGCTATATTTCAAACCGTGAGAAGAGTAGGTACATTATAATAGTCAGTACTACTAGTAGCTATGAGTAAAACTTGGCTATATCTAGTGAATGAGAAAATGAGCATTCCGATATTTATTTTAGAGCTCAAATTTCATAGATTCTGAACTGGGGAAAGAAAAATAATTACCACTACACAACTGGGTAAACTAGATACATCTCTGTCTGCTTGTAAAGTATGTATTCGGTTTCCAAATACGCAGGCTTCAAGAAATTCCTTCAAAAAATTTATGACAGCGTTGTGGAAAATCTGAGCTTGCTAGCAATTAATCTGAGTGATCCGAGTAAGGACCCAATATCTGGGAAACTCAGATAAAATCTGAGCACTTAGGAACACTGATTGCTATTATTCTATAGTAGGACTATAGGCATATTATACTTATTATCAAAGATCTTTAATGTATATTTAAGGATCTTTGCTATTATAATGTAATATTTACGTATGCTGCAGATTGTATCCTTTTTAGGGGCTAAACTCTGGGGCAGTGATGTAAGTTTTGTCATCACCTTTCCAAATTGAGTTCTTTATGCAAGATGGATGGCATCTCCAATGCTGGCAGGGAAATGTTATTCAGAATATCTGTGTACTTCCACTTCCTCCTACTGCTCCACCATAAGGGGAGTTATCTGTCCCATCTGTTAAGGTACGTAAGAAGATAACTACATGTATGTAGGCCTACTTAGTTTTTAGAATCATATTTCCAAAGTTAATAATTAAATTTGATATAATATTCAACTATTTACCGGCTTTACAGGTTAGACAAGCCAAAACTAAACTTTTACATAATCTTTTTTGTTGTCCCTATTGAGGTTCAGCATGAGCCTCTATCACAGCTAGAACTGGTGCACAACTTAACCCTCAAACTCACATTTGGAGCAGGCAGCTCTAAGCCAGACTAGACTTTACAGAGCAAGGAATGAGTCATTTGATGCCTGTTGATATCCTGAGCTAAAACAGTAGCATCATTTGCACTCATATATGAAAATTATAGATGACAATTTTTCACACGCAAGTAATGTCTCGATGTTAAGAAATTTACACCGATAAATGATAAATAATGTTATTGTCATCATGATACTGGTTCCGCTTTGAAGAAAAAAGTCCCAGCTTTTAAAATGTTTCTCAAATTGTTTGTATATTTTACTCAATTTTAGCAACACAAGTGCATTACTGGGCTTGCTTATCGTATAAACATACAAAATCTAAACAAATATAAAATATTGATTGAAAAATATATACAAATTACTTCCCTGTTTACTAGAAAAATAAACCATAATGGCACGAATCAAAATAAATATTCTAAAGACAACTATGCATCTACACATGTATAATAGCCTGGTAACCTTACATATACTATTTTGAGTTCATTAATTTCATCGATGGCACTGCCTACCGCAAAATTATACACCTCAAAATATTGAAGTACAGGTCCCCAGGCTAATTTAGGGATGGCCCTTCTCGTTTACTACATTCTGAATATAATATAATACTGATAACATGTTGTAACTAATTATAACTAATTGGCAACCACCAACAGCTTTCAAAAAAAAAAATTGTTAACAGCTGCACTATTTCTGTTGTCATGTTTTTGTGCACATACGGAATGTAGTTTTGTTAAAGTACATTATTGTTAGGGATGCATACTGCCATGAACAGAATATGCAAAAGTATCCAGTGATAGTAGTAGTACAGGACAGTGGAGATCGTTGTACTGTGTATAGCTTGAGCATAGAGTATATTATTTCCTACACAGTTACTGACTACCCCATCTGTTCACAACACCTTGGAGGCTTTAATCCGGCGAATGATCCAACGAAAATGCCAATGAATGACTAGCTAGGCTGTGTAAATGTATGTACATATCATACTCACTCATTTAGCCTAGCTAACATTATACATGTATTATGTATGCACAAGTATTATGATGAACATACACCAAAAAGCCCTAAATTAACTTTCAAACTTGGTAACAAAATAAGAGAAGTGTTAAGTGGGTGGATGCCCTATATTGCTAGAAAGTTTGATGTTCAGGCTAGCATAGATCATGTGTTCACTGTTTATGCATATTGTTCAGGCTAGCATAGCTGATGTGTTCACTGCTTATGCAAACTCGAGATATTTGGTTTTGGCAAGGAGTCTACTGTGTTTTACTTTCATCATCACAATAACAGCCACAAGTGCCACTATGATGATGGTGGCTACACTACCCACCATCAGTCCAGTGGTGATTGCTGAGCTTCCTCCTCCTACAAAAGTTACAGCAAAATATCAGCAACGTCAAAATATATTGTTTGATGGAGTTATTTGTTCATGGAGAACGAGCCAGTAAGTTATATGGTGAGATTGGAGCTTGTTTTGTAGCTGGGTGGATGGAGAATCAAGTCAAGTGATTGGGGTTTGGAGTGTGAGTAGTAGGATTTGGGTGGTTGGCTTGGGAGGTGGGTGGTTGGGGCTGCCAAGGAGGAGGCAGTTGAGTTTGGGGAGGGGGTGGGTTTTGGAGGCGGTGAACAATCCAATATACATATATATATGTAAATAACCAGCAGTGCAACTGCAATTACAGCATGGCTTATGCCTAATGAAGCAGCTACAATCTATTGGGAATCTGGGACGGTAGTCTCAAAACAGAGTGTGAGTGGGTGAGACAACTTCGGTAGTGGACGGGGATAACCATATGCCCAACCCAAAACCTCAACCACAATGTTCAAACACTCATTTTCGAAATGACAATTACGGGCTGTCTGAATTGCCTTCCATTGTACATCACTTGTAGATCTTCAAGTGAACAATGATCAGTGAGCAATATCAGCATCCAAGTTTTTGATAATGGAATTTCAGAAAACATGAATTTTATGAAAAGTCCAATCTAGAATAACAAAAAAACTGAATATTACTAGTTTTCTTTATGTTTTGTTTTCCAACGAATGATTCCAATTGGATTTCATCCAATTCTGCTACAATTTTGTACATAATTATAATTTGATAATTATTATTCTGTTTTATTCCAATGATGAAATCCTAGTGGGACGTTCAAGCAGATCAATCATGCCATCATGGTACACATCCTTTGATATTCCTACACATACATTTCCAATACTTTGCAGAGCAGAAATTCCAGTATGAACTCAGTTGGCTCAGTGTGTGTAATTGCTTAATGTTTTATTGAAATAGCACACTGGTACCAAATAGCACACTGGTACCAAATAGCACACTGGTACCAAAGTCTAAAGCAAAACTCAATACTACAGAGAACATCTGTGGTATTGAGTATGAGATTGATTATTGATGAGTTATTAGATGATATACTTAAAATGTGATAGTATAATGTGAGAATGATACTTCAAGCCCTCAGATTGCATATCAATGACTTAACAGGAGTTTGATAACCATATACAGTCGGTGTACAAGTGATATGAGCAACAAGAAAGCACAAAATTTTCCCACTGCACTTCAAACATCTCATAGCTGATAAGACTAGCTACGTATTATGATGGTAGATGTTCTTATATAATTATGTCCTATATAGAATATAGTCATCCTTAGATCATGGTCACTTGCTGAATATTTGGTTATTTTGTTATTACGTCACATAGTAGGTGATAATAAAAGTGTGAACGTTGCTTGCATTACAAATTGTTATTCTTGGACAACTTAGAAATTGTAAACATACATGTATGTATGTATGAAATAACAATGTAGAATAACTTTTATGTCAGCAAACAAAGGACATAATTTACAATACTAGATAAAAACTATTGCGACGCAGAACTGCATGAACTTCCCATTCAAAGCTAAGGTGGGAGTTGTGTTTTCTTTTTACCAAAATAGAGGCAACTCCTTCTCTGAATCGCTGGCCCAGTATACAATGTAATATGGGTTATTATTGGTTGGTAGCAGCTAATGTGCCATTAAATAATGGTTACGTACCTTCAATGGAAACTGCTCCAGATTTAGCAACTGCCAATCCTTTTGGCATACACAGAAAGTATCCTGGCTTGTTTATACAGTAGTTGATAGTTTTAGCACAGTAAGTCCGACGGAACTCATCACTTTCACATTCATTAACATCATTGCAGTCAAACCCATTCTGGCTGAGCTCCCAAACAGGTTTAGTCCATCCAGCAGTATCACCAGTATTGGGGGCAGGTTTACATGAACAATAAAAACTATCCGGTGTATCATGACAAATGTGGTCACAGCCACCATTGTTTTTCAGGCATTCATTTCTTGGGCCACATGTAGTACTGTTCATTGTGATCGCTTCACCAGCGCTCAAATGGCACGAGCAAACATACATGTAGCTACTGGTCCATTCACATTTGCTACCTAAAACAATGTAACAAGAAATTCATAAATATATACTGGCAATCATCAATTAATCAACCCAATGGGACATATTTCTCAAGTGTCCACCAATTAAATATCTCCTTATATTTCTTCAATGAAGAGATAATACGTACTTACAAGTACGTCATATATCTAGAGGAGATTTAGAATTAAAAAAAAGTCACTTCTGAATCAGACAGAACATGAGATGTTATTTATGATGTTACAGTACACATTGTACATTTTGGAATATCACATGTAATATAACAGGCCCATAACACGGCATAATGACATTTTTGTAATCATACACTTGAGCTTTCTAATAATTATGCCACTGTGATTATGCAGTACAATACAAAGACATTATTTTTGATGAGACTATCCACCCTATGGCATTTGTAACTACATGTATATGTACATGTATATGTACATGTATATGTACATGTATATGTACATGTATATGTACATGTATATGTACATGTATATGCTGTTACAATTGTCCTGGTGGTCGAGTTGTTAAACTGTTTGGCTTGCAGCATTGGCTTCTCAAATGATCCGCGATAATCGCATGGTCGATTCCTATTAATGATTTGGGTATACTCCAACTGTATTTCAAAGAGCAAATCTGCTGCTGTATATGGACTGCCTTATATGGAGGTGCCTTGACTTTGCCACAGTAATTTCTCACTTGTGAGACTCCTAACAGAATTTAGAATTTTAGCATTTAACTGTACATCCTATGACAGTTGAGATTGTGCAGTACATCATATGACATGTATAGGGTACATGTATAGGGACTAATGCGGTACTTTACCTTTATTGGCAGCACAACTTGAAACTTGTCTGTGTCGTGATGTAGTTATCATCTGTTTATTCTTAGGACAAGTGCAATAGTAGCCTCCAGGTGTATTAACACACTGATCACTGCATTGATGGTTGGTACCTCTGCATTCATTTATATCCTGGCAACTCTCACCATCATCCTTTAACTTATAGCCTGGATTACAGCTACACACCCGACCACCTTTCCTGTTGAAACAGTTGTGTTCGCAACCGCCATTATCATTAGAGCATTCATCAATGTCTTGGCAGCCGGTACCGTTGATGGGTTTGACAATTCCATTCACTTTGCAGTAACATAATTTTCCATAATAGAAATATCGGTCACAATAAGTTGAACCGGCTACAATTACACAGATTATAAATTATGAGATACTTACTACATAACAGCAATGTCATGTATTGGCATTATAAAACGCATATGTGCATTATGGTTATGAGTTCTTTGGGAATGGATCTAAACATGGTATGTTCATATGATATAAATTAATGGTGGGCACAATTACAGAATTTTAACAATGATTAATCTTACTCTGGGAAAAATTAATCTTCAGTTAATCTTCGAAATAATTATTATTAATGTGCTTCAACTATGATCAAATAATATTGAAGAAATAAAGTTGAAGTTGCATTGCGTTAATCTGTACAGTTCATAATTTTTGTTTCGATGGATTGTTCACATTGAACGGCTTGCCACGTGAGGGAAATGGGTGTTTATTTCTAAGGTGATAGTTCAGTAGAGTAAGTTAGTTGGACAAATCAAGTCTGCCAAGACATATATTTATTGCTCTTGTTCAGGTTGACCACGGTTTGAAACAGAAACAAAAATGGAAGCACATTGGTTACCACACATACTTAGTTATGATGTAACAGAATTCCATTATGGAATGTGGTTATTCTGCTTGAAGATTCTAAGATTAATCAGAGGCCAAATTAATCTAGTTAAGTTAATGTTTTGAGAATTAATCGATTTAACCTCAGTTAATAACTCGATTTATGCCCACCACTAATATATATATTTCAACGCTCTTATGATTTCATATTCATGAGTTTTCCTTGAAATACTACTTACCATCACATCTGGGTGCTGGCACCGGTCTCAGTGCATATCCCTTGCTGCAGGCACAGTAAAAGCCTCCTAGTGTGTTGATACAGACGTCCTCACATCCACCATTACCAGTCAAGCATTCATTTACATTAACAGCAAATTTTCCATCTTTTCCATCTAATCCCAAGTCACCTTTAGCACCTTTAACTCCATCGAGACCAATGTCACCTTGTGCTCCCTTTGCACCCTGGTCTCCCCGTTCACCTTTGGCACCAACTTGTCCAATCGCTCCTCTTTCTCCAACTTCTCCTTTGCTGCCTGGCAAACCTTGAAGACCAGTGGCACCTGTACCTCCATCTGCACCATCCAATCCAACTATGCCCTGAAGTCCTTGCTCACCAGCTGGGCCTATCTCACCCTTAGCACCTATTGAGCCGGCTTGTCCCTTTGCACCTTGGAAACCCACTTCGCCTAAATCACCTTTCTCCCCTTTCAAACCCGGAGCCCCACGTGTACCTGTGGGTCCCACAGCGCCGGCTTCAGCTGCAGTACCATTAAGTCCAGCAATACCACGGTCACCCGGTACTCCTCTAAAGCCTGGCTCACCAGGAGTTCCAGGTATGCCTTGCTCTCCCGGAATTCCATCAATTCCAGGTTGACCCTGGACTCCCACAACACCTTTTTGCCCAGGTAGCCCTGGAGCCCCATCCTCTCCATCTAAGCCAGGTATACCTGGTTTTCCTGTTACACCTGATCCTCCTTGATCACCAGTTTTTCCAGAAACACCTGTAGAACCAGTCGCTCCTATACCATCTCCACCAAGTTCAAATCCTGCAGGTTCACCCTTTTGCCCTTGATTTCCTCTCTGACCAGTTGCTCCTCTTGCTCCTGGTTCACCAACAAATCCGACATCACCTTTGATACCGGGTAAACCAATAGTTCCAGGGGCCCCAGCTGGCCCATCAAATCCAGTATCACCGGGTGCTCCAGGTGCTCCTGGCTCTCCGATGCCTCCATCAAATCCGGGTTTTCCCCGATCACCTTTAGCTCCAGTAATCCCAGGACCACCAAATCCTCCAGGACCTGGTGCTCCTGGTTCACCTTTACTTCCTCTCCCGCCAGGTACACCTATAAACAGCAACAGGGACTTGTGTTACTTTGTCATGCATGCTAAATATGGAAGGCAGACAAACAGTGATATATGGAGCACAGCGCAAACAGTACGGTATCAGAACCCGCATTGCAATGGATATCGAGGAAGTAGCAGTTGAGACATAATTAATTGGCAGCAATAACTTATTAAAATATATCAAGGTCAACAAGAGCTATCAAGCCATTACCAAGGTTGTAGCGCTTGTACAGCATATAAAAGAAGTTATTGACGAATGCTGGCATTGGTGTAAAGTAGATAACTAATTTTAGTAATATACCTCCAATTGCTGCGAGATGTGTATTTATAACAGAACGAGTAAATACTATTCTTGACACAAAATAAATATTTTCATTCGGATTGTGCTTTGCTAAATCGTATTTTTGTATTAATTAAACGAAAAAAGTTTCTTGCAATTAATTGCATAATAATAGTTCTAAGTACTGCGATATTCCATCAATCTAATTTAAAGTTGAAATAGTTTGAATCCAGATTTGACACATAATAAACACCACAAGAAGATTAATTCAAATCTGGCCGTTGAATTAAAAAACTCACCTTGTATGCCTATTTCTCCTTGAAATCCAGGTGCACCCGTCACACCATTAGCTCCATCAAAACCAGCAGGTCCAATGTCACCTTTGCCTCCAGCAAATCCGGGTCCACCTGTGGCACCAGTAGAACCTCTTGATCCAGGACCTCCATCACCTGGAAGTCCTTGCATGCCCTTTTCACCAGTGTCACCCGGTGTACCAGGTGTACCAATTATTCCATCTCTCCCTTGAGGTCCAGAAGCTCCAACTGTTCCTGTTGCTCCCAGGTTACCATCTATACCCTGTACTCCAGATTCTCCCTTGTGACCAATGCGACCTGTAGCACCTCTATCTCCTGTTGATCCCGTAGAACCAGTTGCACCAATGCCCCCACCAGATATACCCGGTATGCCAGGCTCACCCTTACCACCAGGCCGGCCAATACTACCATCAAAGCCAATAAGCCCAGGTTCCCCACGTTCACCTTTAGCACCAGGTACCCCAGGGAATCCAGGTCTACCAGGAGCACCGTCACTACCAGCCCCTCTTTCACCCTTAGCCCCTTTAACACCTCTTCCTCCTGTTGAACCAGTTGCGCCCAAAACTCCATCAGAAAATTCACCTGGTTCTCCTTTGAGACCTGGAAAGCCTGCGTTTCCAGGTGCTCCAGATCTGCCTGTTGCTCCAGTTGCTCCAGTAGCACCTTCAATACCATCTCCTCCATCACCAGGTTCACCTGGAAACCCTCTCAAACCAGTTGCCCCTCTGTGTCCACTGACACCAGTTGCTCCTGTTGATCCAGCGGCACCATCCTCACCTCCACCTGAATCACCTTTAAATCCACGATCTCCAGGTTTACCAGGTTCACCAGTGGCACCATGTAATCCACTCGGACCAGTTAAACCTGTTGCACCATTGTCACCGAAGGCTCCTGACTCACCCTTTAGTCCTCTTAGTCCTGGCTGCCCAGGAAAACCTCTGTCACCTGGAAAGCCGGGGCTCCCTTGTAGTCCAGCAGGACCTGGTGATCCTGGAGCACCGTCATTACCTACTCCGGTGCCGGCATCTCCCTTTTCACCTTGGCTTCCAGTAAATCCTGTTATTCCCGTTAAGCCAGGAAGTCCGGTACTCCCAGTACTACCAGTAGCTCCAGTTGCACCATTGTCTCCAAATGCTCCATCTCCTCCTTGAGCACCAGTCAAACCAGGCACACCTGGGAAACCCACAGCACCATCTTTGCCACTTGCCCCAGTAGATCCACGCACACCGTCAAACCCATCTCCTCCTTTGTTTCCTTGTAATCCTGGTAAACCTTGAGAGCCAGTCAATCCAATCGTACCAGGTGGTCCAGTTTGGCCATCCCTTCCTGGTGCTCCTGGATGTCCACTGGGTCCAGTGGCTCCAACATCACCATATACACCACTTTCTCCTTTTTGTCCCCTGGAACCTGTTTCTCCTGTTGCCCCATCTTCTGCAACTCCTGGAGCTCCGACTGCACCAGTGGCACCAGTTTTACCAGGTAGACCTGGTAAACCACTTTCTCCTGTTTGACCTGGTAATCCTTGAGCACCTGGCTTTCCATCCGCTCCTCTGTCTCCATTTATTCCTGGATTACCTCTTTCTCCTAGAATTCCAGCATTTCCCTTTTGTCCATCAAAGCCTTTAACACCTGCAGCTCCTGGTTGTCCATTTGTACCTTGCCTGCCTGGTACTCCAGCCCTTCCAATAGAGCCAGTGCTTCCCCTTTCACCATCGATTCCAGGTTGCCCAAAATCACCACGTTGACCTGGCCTTCCAGGAGAGCCATCGAATCCAGGATGACCAGCAATACCTGTTGCACCAACCTGACCAGATTCTCCTGTTATTCCAGGTTGACCTCTAGAACCGGGCGCACCTATATTACCATCTCTCCCATTTTCACCCGTATTGCCTTTTCCACCAGGTGATCCTGGTGATCCATGTGTTCCGGGTGTGCCTTGCTGTCCAGGGCTGCCATCCCGTCCAGGTGATCCTGGGTGTCCATCATTTCCTCGGTTACCAGGTGTTCCAGCTCTTCCAATATCTCCTGCTTCTCCTGGAACTCCAGGTTGTCCCCTATTACCCGGTGTACCCCTTTCTCCATGTCTTCCAGGTCGCCCTGGCCGTCCAGATCTTCCAGTAGATCCAATTGCACCAGTTGCACCTACTGCTCCATCTTGACCATTAAGGCCAGTATCTCCTAGTCTACCCGCAATACCAGGTAGACCATCATTACCAGGTATACCATCCTGTCCATGATCACCATTTTGTCCAGGAGAACCTCTTTGTCCAGGCTGCCCAGGAGAACCATCATGGCCGGGCTGGCCGGCTCTCCCTCGCTCTCCACCTTCTCCTCGATCTCCAGGTCTACCAGGTTGTCCTTGCCGACCAGATTGTCCATCACGTCCATTATTTCCACGAAAACCAGCTTCACCTTGTCGTCCTGGTTGTCCTGGCTGCCCTGTCAATCCAGGTTGTCCAACATTTCCCCTTTGGCCAGGATTACCATCATTGCCTATGCAAATAAAAGTGATTGCTATATCATATGTGATAGGACAGTCAAATACTCCACATGAAAAAACAGACTCTTGCCCTTGATCATGAGGCAAAGTTTTTGGTTCAATTATGATGCTATTGGTTCTAATGTGGTTCTATTAA
>JAOQGN010210888.1:0-17378 GCA_027564295.1 Himantozoum antarcticum | reverse complement strand
ATGGTCTAAAAATGCACGGCCTCCGGGAGGATGTCCTACATTGATTAAAAACAATTCTACTAAAAAGAGGATGGTCTAGATTTCCCAAAATTTTATTAAAATGGTTTGATGTTACTCTAAAGAGGTATTCATCAATGGATGGTAAATCTAACATAGCTAACCTGTCATTATAACGTTCTAGTTCTGGTAAATAAGCGTTGATGCATGCTTTTGGATTTTCTCAAGGTCAGCTTTACTAGAATGAGTTAAAAATGGAACCAAGCTGGACAGGCATAAGAAATTGAATACCTTACTAGAAGAGAATGTTAGTGAACTTAATGTTGGTGAATCCCCCAGCATAAAACTACTAGTGGACTTCATAAATTTAAAATCACAAAAAGTGTTGTTCTCTATATAAAATCTGAGATGTAGCTTTAGTAGCAAAATTTGAAGTAATTAAATATCAGCGGAATTAATTTCTGACGAATTTTCCCTTCCAGTTAATGCATACAGTTCCCCATGTGTAGTCTGCAGTGCCACAAATAATGTGATACAAAACAAACCTCTGGTGCCATAAAGGCTATAGTTCCCAGAAGTTGACCTCTAAGTTCCCCAGCACCAGTCATAGAAGAGGCGAGCTGAGCACAAGCACCAAAGTCTCCAATTCTGAGATGTTTACCTGTACTGTCCACCAGCAGATTGGCCCCTGCAAACAATATAGAGATACAGAAATGGTAGTAAACACTTCAGCTCTACGATAGTTGTATGACGTGGTAGAACACGCTGCTTCTCTCGCTACTACAATTAAAGTTGTCCAAACGTTAACATAAGATCTTTATATTTCATAGACCAGAGAAGGCCAGACCAGACCTAGACCAGGCTTTCTCGTATTCCTAATTAAATGACAATCTTATGAACACACGTTCCGAAATCAGTTCCATGAAACAGAAATGTGAATGTCGAAATCATCTTCAACATTCATCTACATCTGTTCTCATTCAGTATAACTGAGAGAGACTGTCCAATGTCATACCTTTCATATCTCTATGTAGAATCTGATGATCATGTAGGTATGCCAGGCCCATGAGCACCTGCTGTGTATAGCTAGTTATGACAGGCTCAGAGAATGCCCCATACTTCTCTAGCAGATGAGATATACTACCACCGGGCATCCACTCAACAAACATGTTAAAGTGAGCACCTGTCTGAGTAGCCCCTAATATTCTCACAATGTTAGCATGGTTTAATGTGGCCATCATCCGTATCTCATCAATGACAGCTTTGCATATAGAATCCTGTTCACTTTGTGAATTTCGACAAAATGAGATCTGAAAGTGGATAATACACAATTGGTATATTACATGACAGATGATATTACAGTGGTGCACAATATACAGTGCAACGGATTCTATGGAACAAAGCTGAGTAAATAAAGCATGTGAAAGATAAATAACTATTTTGGACAAGGTACTAGATGTATTAACTGGAGTTGTCTTTTTGCTGGAGTTATCTGTTCGGAGAACACAACTTCTAATAGTCCAATAAAATTGTTATTTTCTAGTATTATAGACAGCTTCTTGCGAGCTAAAGACTTCCATGCCACCTTTCCTTACAACACCAGATTCTTCATATCAGCTACTAACGGGATATTATAGAGATATATACAGATAGATTGCTATAACTGATAACGACAAGGATTCCGTCATTATGTTAATCTTCCACAACATGAAAATATCTCCTAGAAGTTGCAGTTGACAGTTTATATGTTATAATTACAAGTATGGTGTCATATGCAGTATAGCGGTGTAGCGAGAGCACACATGTAAGTACCTGTTTGACAGCCATGATGATGCCGGTTTTGACATCCCTAGACTGGTAACAAGTACTGAATGCCCCGGTACCTATCATCATGCCACGCTTCCAATGTATGTTTTCTAAATATTCCACCTCACCTCCTTTACCATCCTGTCAAATAAAATATGACATTTATAACATAAAATTGCAATATAGAAGGATTTACAAAAGCCAAACTATAAATAAAGAGTTTTCTGATCTTGGATTAAATTGAAAATTTGAAAAAAGCAAACAATTCTTAAACCTGTGAGTTAACTGTAAAACATAATTGATCTTGTATTATTAGTGAATGCATGTTCAAGTGCATAAATTGCTAATTAAACAAAAATATCCATTATTATTGTTCATTTTCAAAATACAAAAGAAAATTGCTACTATCTATGTGTATATGACGCTAACAGTAATAAAAACATAATAATATATACTTTGTTGACTCTTGTTAGACCATTGGACAATATTTTAAATTTCAATAATTATACAAAACACCGTAACAACCCATATGAAATGCAATGGAAGCTTACACAACATATAAAGTGATGTATGTAAAGATCGATGTACTTGGCTTTCCATTGCAGTCTGACCACTTTACTACCGAGCCACCCAACCCAATATGGCATAATAAAATGCAATAGTTACCCAAATGTCATCCATGCTGTGAGAAACCATTAGTAACAACCAATAAAGTGTCAAGGAATCTCAAATAAGCTCAACTCACAGTGTCATCAATCTGTACATGTATAGTTATCGTCTCCTCCTCACGCCTAGCACTCAGTCCCGGTACTTGGGGTAGTTCAGTCTGGTTGTTGGATATCTCCATGGCTTTAGCTAACGCTATAGCCTCTTCCAGCTCTACTTCATCCTTACAGTGGCAGTTGACTGCAGTGCAACATACAATAGGAGTTGATCATACGAGGCATGAGAACCAATAAAGATATGAGATAAACAGTAGCTGCCTGCAGTCATAATATCATATGTACCAGTTAATAAAAGGTATTGCTGTTATTGAACATATAGTATAGGTAAGCAATGATTATTTCAGCTAAACATCAATGATCACATTTAGAAGAATACAAAAATGGTACCGTAAGCAGAAAATTATAATTCTGATGTAAATTACAAACCATTGCCGTCTGATGATTCCCGAGGTGAGAACAGAGCTATTTCAGATTTAAATGATACTGGTTTCTCATAAGGGGAGGCCATCGCACTGTCGCTGAGGTCATCAGCATACAAGGAGTCACTTCCTGGCTTGAGTTCATCGCTACTTCCGCTAGTCGATGATGTCACTATACCTCCAATTCTGTAAGCGTACAAACAGGTTTTTTGTGTGAATATAACGGACGACACATGCTGTTCAGAGCATCTATTTATCAATAGTATCACAGTGATTGTTCCCCTGAGCTATATTATATGTGGTGAGTAGTAATACGTGGTATTATAATATAAGTGGTATTATTTCTTGCATTATTAAGTCCGTATAATTGTTATAATCACTCATAGTTAAATTGAGTGCCAGTACCACTAAATATTATCGCAATGAATGAATAATCATATTTAAAGTATGAACTTCAATATACAGACGTCAATATACAGACTTCAAGATACAGACGTCAAGATACAGACGTCAATATACAGACGTCACACGCCAACTTATATGATTAGGATCCAAATACCAATGGCTATGGAGATATTATGGTACTCACATATTGTTTGCAGAGGTCTGTCGCTGTATCGGATGGGAAGGGCTGACTGTAATAGAAGGAAGAGGCCCTGCAGCAACAAGACCTTCAATTTGCCTTTTGCCTGGCTTTGCAGAACCTACTGTATGGGGACGGACGACAGCTGTAGCTGGTGAGCCCTGAGGAGAGGGTGACCTTGATAGTTGACTCCTAGAAGGCGGTGATGACGGAGGAGAGTTCTTGGGTGTGGAGCACTTGGCAAACTGGGCCCTAAGAGGGGAGTTGGGTGGAGTAAGAACTCTTATAACTGCCGGCGTTATGGGAGAGGAGGAAGTTTTGGAAGTGTGAGGAGGATGGTTGGACGAGGACGAGGAGGGATGGGGTGGAGAGGCAGGTGACGATAAAGCTGTTGTAGTGGAAGATTTGGATGGTCTATTCTGCAGATCTACAACAGTAGCAGTCTTTGATCTGGCCGGTAGTCGAGATCTTGGTGGTTGTGAGTTTATTCCTGAAAAGTTTGATACTTGAATTTAATAGTGGATAAGACCCACAATGCTAAATGATAACAATTCATTTGTTGACAATTAAATATCCATCAGACACTCAACTAACAAATATACGCTGCCATTCCAACCAATGAAAACCGTGCATGTTTAAAATTATGCTCCTAAGTCTCTCGACTGTCATTTCTGTTTGCTAGCAGGGGAGGTTACAATGTAAATCGTGGAGTCTAGCCATATAAGTAACAG
Source organism: Himantozoum antarcticum (assembly GCA_027564295.1). Lineage (NCBI taxonomy): Eukaryota > Metazoa > Bryozoa > Gymnolaemata > Cheilostomatida > Bugulidae > Himantozoum > Himantozoum antarcticum. The sequence goes on along the minus strand of JAOQGN010210888.1, from coordinate 13,117 downwards.
CAGAAAACCGTTCTATATTGTTGCTATCTCCCTACTAGCTGCTAATAGTAAGTTTAGCAGTGCAGGAGGTGGCAACTATTCAGCATACTGATGGTGAACAATGTTGAATGCAAACTAGTGGGTCAAACGGAATCAGCCGTCATCCAGCCATTCTACAGTAGTGGCAAACAGCAACAACACCAGCCATTCTACAGTAGCGGTAAGCATCAACATCACCAGTCATTCTACAATAGTGGTAAGCAGCAACAACACCAGCCATTCTACAGTAGTGGAAACAGCAACATCACCAGACGTTAAGATTTATTACTCTTATCATGATACAAACCTCTTGCTGCTCGCATGGAATGTGGCCGAGCTGGCAGTTGACGCTTGGCAGAAGGTTCTGAGTATGTTACAGCTCTGCTCAGTGGTTTCACCACATGTACTGTTGGCACAGCTTCATCACCATCAACTTCTTCCTGCAAGAGCATCGGGGGAGATGATATTCCAGGCGGACTACGCGGGGTTGAAGCGGCTGTTAAATAGAAGAACACAGAACACAGTTTCCAACATTGTCAGTTGACAAGTAAAGTATGTCACTTGCTGTTACTCGCTGGTGTTCTGTGGTTAGTGTTCGAGTGATGCTGCCTTTCTGTCGGACAAATGCCAAACCTTCATTCAATAGTAATTATTCGATTATATGCCACTTTATGCACCTATTAGAGAGAACATTTGGTGGAATTAACTTATTACCACCTGGTCACTGAGTAAAAGCACACTTCGGTGATCCTCGGGCCTTTCAACGTCAAATCGGTGAATTGCACTGCACAATGCATAAAGCACCTGATGCTCTTCACAAATACGCTATCAGACTCGGTTACTTAAATATACAAATGGACTACCATGGGAGTGGAACGCACAGCAATTGCAAATTTGCCGCAATAGTCCACTCGGTCATTTAGATCTTATTGCGTTATGTTCCAAAATATCCTAAGCAAAAACATAACTGACCAATGGTGATTAATTGATACAATTATACTTACAGGAAGTTGAGTCCCCACCCGCTGGGTCACTGTGATAACGAGGCGATTTTCTACCGGAATTGGCTCTCTCAAGCTTAAAAGGGTCAGTTTTGCTTCGTAAATGTTTTCCCCGTTTGTATTCTCTAAATGGCATCGGTTTCTTACGGCCTCTAGAAGAGCTTAGTTCTAGAGAGTCTGTGTCTGACAAATTTCCCTCCTCATCACATGACGCATCTACACTGACTGATAGCGTCACAGACTGTGATATATTGTCTGTGCCAGACTCCTGTAAAAAATATTCACATTTACGTCTTCATCTTCACGATTACACTTTCATCTTTAAAATTGTTAATAATCTTAAATGTTGGCTTGTCGTGCTAGGAAAGCTGGCAGAAGCAACCAGAACAGGGCCACAGTGCAATGATGTCAACAGGGCAGTATGACAATGACCAACCAATGGATATGTCAATAACAGGGTGACAAATGCTTTAGCAGTCTAAACCTCGATACCGCGGGATAAAAATATAATAACACAGAAATATCAATTTCAAATGGAGGGTATCATTGCAATTCCCACTTGTAGAGACCGAATGAGGCCCAACATATGTAATATAATACCCTACTGCAACGATCTAGAGTAATGTAGCGACATCGCCATTGCATCTAGGTTATATAAAAATATAGCAATTTGTTACCTTGTTCTATACAACACAATAATTCTGCAGACACACAACATACCGAATCAGTGCCATGATCCTCAGACTCAACCATTCCACCATCTTCAGGATCATCATCCAGCGGCTCAGGTGGCTCCTGCATTTCAAAGCCCATACTTCGGTGACTCAACAGTAGGGGAGGTACTGCTAGGTTCCCATGTGTATCCATGGATAGATGAGGATCTCCATCCACACAGTCAAACACCTGATCGTCAGGAGGCGCATGTGCCGGAGCTGAAATAGCACCTCCGTCATGTTCCACTACAAGATGATAAGAGTGGCACAGTAGCACACCTGGAATGGTCGGTATGCAAACATGAACTACTAATTGATGTTCACTTAGTAAATGCAAATTAAGGCAGTCAATTATTGTAGTAGTAAACCAAGTTATAGATTCCAACACTTCCGTATAAACAAGCTGCTTCACACAATTTTCATTCTCATTCTATACATGTTCACAAAATGTCTAACTGCTAACAATGTATATCACCTTCATCTTTTATTTTTGTAAGCTGTAAAGTGAACACTGATTCTTGTTTAGACCAACCATGGGTCGCTATAATTTCTCCTATCGAACTAAGTAAGATATTCTGTGAGTTGAACTGAAAGTACTGAACTGACAAACAAGCCAATGGTAGAGCAGATTTCTGTTAACTTAATATTGCCTATTAACATCAATGTAGGTGAGCGAACAAAACTTTTAAAACTTCTTGTGAGAAACAATTTTCACTTTGATGTGAATATTTAATTTCTATACGAAACTATATAGACCGTGTGATTATTTTATGTGATACTCATATTGCATATACATGTAAATGCTATCAATACACTTTTAAATCACTATGTATAGGATGCCGAGGTAGGGACAAAGAGATTTTTAACTAGTGTCAAGTATTCTACTAGTGTTCCAAGTTTTATAGTACAAATATGACCGAGCCTTTTTGAAATAATTAAATTAAAATGTAAAGGTCTATCAGTAGACTGGTACCTCGCCTAGTAGTCGCCTAGTAGTCGCCTAGTAGTCGCCTAGTAGTCGGCAAGTTTCATCACCACATTGGACACACTAGCCAAAATTACAAAGAAAGTGCACTCACCCTCCTCATCGCTGTGCTCGGTTTCACTTCTAATACTGATACAAGGCTTGATGCCCGTCACAACACGACCTCTGGACAGTCTCTTTCTAGGAGATCGGCCAAGCAATGCAGTGTGATCATCTACTTCACTATCACTTGAACATATAAAGCCTGCTGCTCCTGTGAGAGTGTCGTCTGCATCAACACCATCGATATGGTGAAGCCCTGTATGATCTGTATGCTCAAATGTTATATCCGCAGCAGATTCTGGCCGGAAATTGACCACTTGTTGGCTTTCTGCATCAGAGCAAGATCTCTCGTCAGATACAGAGGATTCACATTCTAGCCCGTTCACTATATTATCAGCCTCCACGCTCTCAATGCTATCAGAAGAGTCTCGTCTTCGCCCATCAACAGAGTCTGGTCTCAGCCAACCGAGTGACGGCATAGATGGTAATGCCACATCAGACTGAGCCAGAGTAGAGAGGTATTCTGCTGGCAGAGTAGCCTCATCTCCAGAGTTAGAGTCATACACAGCCTCGGTGTAACTGTCTGAGCGCCGATGTAGATATAACGCAGTGTGACGAGGTAGTCTAGATGGAAGACCAGACGAATATATAGTGCCAAATGTCAATGACCTTGTGACTTTCTTTTTAGCAGGCTACATTCAAATATACAATATAATTATGTTAGTATCTAACCTAGGACCGATACATCTTTGCACAGCATCAATCATTCTAACGCAGCCGACTACAGAAGAAAACTGATAGGAGAAAGTAGAAGCTGTTGAATACGTTAAAATGTGTCCAGTATTTTTTTTTTTTTTTTTCATTGAAGTTTATTTCTGAATATTAAAGTAATACAAATAAAATCAAGATGATAAAAACCTTGCAATAGGGCAGCCAGATAGTCAGAGACTAGACAGTTGGGAACCCCAATAAATGCAGTATTTAATAAAAGAACAGTTTTAATTCCTGAATGTCATATTGTAAAACCGTCACCATTTACCTGACGACCACAATGACTTCACCAACACCACCCTCGGAGGGCCCGAAGTCGGCAGTCTCTGTGACGCCGAGGACATACTTATTATAAAATTCTACCCCTTTAAAAAATAATGATCTTTCTCCTCTACAGTTTCGTACCTTGGTTTTGGTTAAAGGTGTTTGCGGGTGTTGTAACAATATTTATTGGTATAAAGGGAGTTAATATGGTCAATTGGAATTGTTTTTATAAAAAGTAAAACAAATCTGTAAATAAAAAGCATATCTACTGGCATCATATGAAAATCTTTAAAAAATGATGTCACATGAGTTCTTGGTGGAATTTTTAAAATCATTGCTAAGGCTGACTTTTGCGAGATAAATTTTATTTCTTGCTGTTTTGTTGCCATGTCCCCAAAACTCAATTCCATAAATCAATGGTGGATAAAAAAATTAGTAGTCGAAATCATTCTTTTCACGTCTAAATATGAACGTACATATCTCATTAAAAGTAAATAGAAATTGAGTTTCTTGCAAATATATTCTATGTGTTTACCAAAGGAAATTGTGTCGTCTAAGATCAAACCTAAAAATTTCGTATCACTTTTTACTAAAATGTTTCCACTCCCAAGCCTTATATATCATAGATAGCATTGTTTGACATTTTTTTTTCGATTTAAAAATCAACTGGAAAGTTTTATTGGAATTCAGTAGCAATTTATTTGCCATGCACCATTGTTCGATTTTATCAACTTCAGTTTGTAAAGTGTCAGATTTTGTTGAAAAGAAATTTGTATCATCTGCAAAAAGGATATAATTTAGTGATGGAGCAGCATTGACTAGATCATCATTTATATAAATCAAGAACAACAGGGGGGCCAAGTACTGATCCTTGAGGCACGCCAATTGCTAAAACAATAACAAAAAGATATCTTTCCTAGATCGCCAGAGATGGATTTAGGTTAAGAAACTTGTAAAAACATAGAAAGGTTCTCAACTACAATTAGCACGACGCATGATATAGAATATGGCTGCCTGTAAAGGCTACACATCATCTCCATCAACTTGCTAGACCTACCATCTACTTCACATATAAGTTGCCATGTTATTACTCTGTTTCTACTGACTTACACAGTGCAGGACCAACCATTACTAGTACTTATTTCCATTCACTTACAATACTAGTGCCACTACTACTACTTACTCTGACACTTTCTGGTACAGGAGATCCTACACGAGGCTCAGATATATCAGAGGGTGAATCCGTTCTGTCAGCCATTTGCAGGTTTACAGTATTTATGGCAGCTTGTTGTGCTACTACAGACATTTCTATGACCTTCCTCTCCAGCTTCCCTCGGAGGTCAGGCTCGATACGGGACAACAACCTACGTATCTTAGTATTCATTCCTGGCAATGCTGACAGATATCTGAAACATTTCACAAATACTGACAGTTAATAATTAATATTAATTAGGAACAAATATATTAGTTCCATTACTTCCAACACTGACGATATATGGCAACCCTGATGACATAAAAATAAATTAACTGATGTTTTACTTGCATCGAAAATCAAGAATAAATGCTAAGATAAATTTAAATTCACATCCAATATATATCTATAAAAGTATGTTAATCAATAATATCAGAACTAAATAAGCGGATAAATAAAAGGTATCAATATGAATTAATTTGTACCAAAGAAAGTCAGCCACTTACTTTGCACACTGTATGATCACCCGTTTAGAGCACTTCAATGTTCGAGGCTGATTACCAGCTTTAATTATACTTTTGGCAGAGAATTCTATCATAAGCAACAGTATTTTCTCAGAGATATCGTCAGGAACGTCTCCAGATCCAACTTGAGATACACAAAACTTTCCAGGAAACTCTTCTAGAAGCTGATTCATAATAAGCAGACGGCCATTGAGCCATTGTATCTGCATAGTATCGATGTCTTTGGGTGATACACAACACTCCACTACATACATGCAGCCTCCGAGTCCTGTCTGTCCTAAACAGAACAGCAACCAATTAGACTAGGTGATCATAACAAATCAAGTCCGAAACAGCACCACATAATCATATCATTTATTTGTATGCACTCACCAAAATAACAACAAAAATCATTCACCAAATTGGCACGCCAAGATCAGTTAAGTGCCATAAGGCAGATTAAGTAGCTTAACACACACAGCTTAATTCTAAGATGGGGTTTGGGGTTGTGGACACGATTGCACTTTATCAGGAGAATATAATTTCTCAGTCTATATTATTTTAGCATCCTGGCTATTCACCAAAGCTGAAGATTTGCACCTTTGTTACCAAAACAATGTTTATAGCTGTTGCAGTGTCGACTCCCAAGCAATATTTGTAGTGTGTACACTGTTTTGTGTGTATCTACTAGCTACTACCTACCTCGTATGTTGAGTTCTTTACCGATAGCCAGTTCACCGTCCTGGTCTTTGGAAAATTCACTGAGTGTTGATATTGACAGTTGGTTCGTTTTCCTAAAAATAAATATCTATCATTAAATGATCACTCAGATCATATATTTAATATAGACTGTTAACCTATATAATTATGATCTATGCGGGTGCTGACAAGACAGCAACTAGGTTGGTTTCTAATGACAGTGAATGTTGTCTACGGAGTCGGAGTTGCCTGCTCCATGTTGACATTATTTTATCCTAGTCTCCATTGCATCTACATGCATATACTTGTATGTGCATAAAATTGTGCAGTTATATGATATGACTAGTCCGTAAATGCTGGCATGTGTGAGTATGAGTAAATAACCAATATTGTGCAATCTGACCAGCTAATCACATTCAGTACTCTTTACACACGAGCATATAACTTTTTAGCAACAGTGCCATGTTTCCATAACCAAATAATGACTATTTGAGGACATTATACCCCAAACTCTACACTGGAGTGTAGTATGGGGGTCTAACTAGGAAGTGGAGGTAATACCCACACCCCAACAATATTACAACACGTGCATATATAGGTATTGGGTGACGAGCTACCTGTTTCCATCTGCACATTTGAGAACAATATTTCGTATCACATTTTTCATGTACTCCCTCAGTTTGGTCACATCTGGTAAGGCACAATACGACAGCATCGTCCTCAGCGACCGCTAAAAGCATAAGGATAATTTCAATAACAATAACAATCATGACCCAGTTGTTCATGGCCAACCAACAGCAGGCCCAACTACAGGCTTTCAGCTATGTATTGATTTACATTATGCTTTAAAATTTAACAACTATAAAAGCTACATTTGAGATATAATCTGTAATTATTTGTATTCATTTATATTAGTGAAATACGTTTCACACCTGCCATTGATGATTTGGACACTGATCCGGACCACTGATTTGGACCGCAGTGTTTGCTTTGAATTGACAAATTTGTAGTTAGCTTTGTTTAGCATATTTTTGAATTTTCAATTAAAAATTTGATTCGTACTTCCATGTGACCAGCTACCTCTCTGTTACACCTTGTAGGCAAAGATTTATGTTTGACAATGATATTCTTGCTTGACTCGGCCACCATGTGTAATGAATTACTATTGTATGATTTCGTGATTGTGCTTAATTGACTCATAGGCTATTCTAACGCTGTTATATGCAGGAATGATTCCGCTTAGCATAGTTACAAGATTACAAACAATGTTTTCAGTTTGGATATGATTGCCTGTTATCAGGAGGAGACAACTTCCATTACCTGCACTTTGCTCCAGCGAGTCGATTATTTCTAAGAGTCTTCATTCCTACTGATACCTCTTCCAATGTTGCAATTTGCATATTAATCTTGATTGTGTTCATATTTCCAGTTGCACAGTTTGGTATCAATAAACTTGTTTGTGACTCGTACCTTATAATTAACATGATATGAAGTGGCCAGCTACAGCCATGAAATGAACAATCTGATGAACTCAATTCCCATTAAAGTATTTTTCGTAACTTCTGCAATACTGTCTGTCGGTCTTTCTGTTATTTCTGTTGGTCTTGTCTGTCTGTCGATCTCGTCTGTGGGTCTTATCTGTTTTGTCCGTCAGGTTATTCAACCATTGATTAGTTGATTAATTTGAAGTATTAGTTTAATAATTAGATTAGTCATTAAATTAGTTGACTCAATTAAATTCTAAATCTCAAAACCCTGTATAGGGAAAAGGATACAGATTATCACCAAATTCTACTCCCATACAATAGTTAATAGCTTGAAAGAGAAGGAAACTCTGTGACGTACCAGTGATGCTACGTACACTTTATAGACCGGGTCCGTCATCATCATAGCCAATATCTGACAGCTTATCTCTAACACAGACTCTATCCGTGATTGGCTCTGACTAGTCTGTCTCCTAACACCTGATTGGCCACTCGTGGAGTCAGCTTGCGATGATATAATATCCTGCTCCGATGGGTGTGTCAACAGCATCACCATTTCTCTACTCAAATGTCTCAAAGCGGTTTCCCTCATAACCCACTCATTCTTCATAAATAGACAGCCAATTAGATCTTCCCCAAACATCTGCAGAAATATAGTTATAATCCAATAATATAATGATGAACAAAGGAGCTAACATGTATATCAGCATTACAAATTTATAACTGTTGATTGTTGTATATAATGCTAACTTTCGGATAGATTGCAATATTGAAAGTATTCCAGGAACAACGAGTTCCAAAATTATATTTGGTTCAATAATTGAATGAGGTATATAGATTCATATACCAAAATTATTCCAATAACAGTGCAAAATAAAGGCTGGTTAATCACACATGGTCATATATTATGTTGGGTTAACTCGACACATTACTTTTACGTGGGTTAGTAGGAGAATACAATGTTTGTTGTCAAACAGAGGGAGGCAGGGTATACTGGTTGCACTGGTTGTTCTGTTCTGCAATGTGTTGCTGAGTAGTAGGACCAGGTCAGTTCAGAAAATGGATCAAAGAATATCCCACTAGAAGTAATAATTAGCAAAGGTTTAACATCCACCAAAAAAGTTCAAATAATAGGAAGATTTTAAAGATTTAAATGAAATTAGACTATTCAAATCGGATTATTCAATAAGCTATGTTGCAGTAAAAATGTAGTACTTGTTGGAAGATGTCCGACTTGTCCGTTTGACCTAATGAATATCCCGCCTATCACAGTACACTACCTCAATCCAATGCTGGGTGGAGCTGGCATACTCCGCTGGAATAGGCTGAGAACGAGGTAATAGCGTGGTAGGTTCAATATCCGGAAAGCCACTAATAGGTGATACTCCCAGACTATTTGGACTTAGACTGAAAGTCTCTGCAGATTCCGGATGAATTATTTCTACAGCAGCATCCTCGAAGCTGAAATACAACAGTTTAACTTCCAATAGAATGATTATGATGAGCTCAAACTAATGCAGTGAAGGAATCTGAAAGCGTATGTAGCATGTAACAAGCCAAGAGTTATACAGTTTACAGTACCTAATTAATCGTTACATCAATGTGTTATGTACACCTGTATTCGTAATGATGTATAGAAGAGCACGGAGGATTGTACAATGAGAGTGAAAAGTCAGTGAATAGTATAAATTCACCAAAATACAGACAGGGCAGCCTAGCCCCAGAAGATGTGTTGATCTTGCTACCTTAGTGGGAAGTAAATCTGCAGGAGAGTTTAGTAGATCTTAGTGGAGACCTGAAGTTGGTGCTAGTGAGTTTACTAATAAATGACTACTAATGAGAGTTGTTAAACATTGCTACATGCTACGTGGCTAAGTTCTACGGGGGATTGCATCAGCAGTAAAAATGCACCTGGCATATCCTCCTCTTGCCCACACTTAGAACAGAGTTAAGTAACTAGTAGCTTGTTTAGCATTGTTCTTCAGAAAGTACAATACCCAGTGAACAGAGCTAAGAACTATGATCATTATCAGATCAAATTTCTTACACGTGTACTTCATTATTATAAAAGTTAGGCAGAACTTCTTTCCACACTAATCAAATCTTGTATATCATGCAAATTCTGCATAATAGTGATTGAGATCAGAAATTGGCAGAGATATAATTATGTAGGCCAACGTAACGCAAAGTTGATATATGTACGCCAACTTGACGTGTTCTGTAGTGCTAGTGGTGTACATAGAATTATACTGTGTTGTATATATATATTGAGAAAGTAATAAAACCGACCTGCGTGAGTTGGTGCTGGTCCAAGCTGACCTACATAGTGGACAGGTCAATTGTTCACCTTGTCTCTTGACCAACTGGTGCCCTGAAAGAATTCCATCAAATCAAGAGTACTAAACCAAACCAGAGTACATAGCAAACCAGAATACACAGCAAACCAGAATACACAGCAAACCAGAGTACACAGCAATCCAGAGTACACAGCAAACCAGAGTACGCAGCAATCCAGAGTACACAGCAAACCAGAATACATGGTGTGCACTGCATAAATGTGTAACAGTTGTATTACTATTACTAGTTGCCATCTTTTAGACCAGCTTACTGGATATTCACTAGAGACAAATGATTGTGTAACTGTGGTCAGTATAAACAATATTAGTGAGATTATAATGTCGAATGTTGTATATTATTGAGAGAGGGAGGTATAAACAAACAGTGGAAGACAATATTCAGTTTGAAATATTATCCTGTTAATTGCTGCTTGATATCTGCTTTAATATTCAGCAATTCTAAAACTGAATGAATAATAAAAAATATATAAATAATAAAAACAAAACAGTAGACCTCATGCTGTAGCATAGTGTATTCATATAGATATCCATTTCAGCAGAAATATAAGATCTTCTCCGGACATGTTAGCCACTAAACAGCATAATAAGTTCAATTGAACTCTTTAGAATTATGATAGAACACATAACAGCTAATCATTTTACTTTTGTTTGCTTTCCAATTACGTCACAGCCATTTTTTCAAACAATGTAGTATTTAACAAATCAACAGGTTTGTTAGCCTGGCTTGTATTGGCTGGAATTGGGAGTTATATCCTCGCAGGCCGGCGTATATACATGTAGGTGTTGGGGTGTACAACCCCAACACTCACCGCCAATCCGTGGGCACATAACTCCCAATGCAGTTGGTTTCGTAAGCCAGGCTACAGGTTTGTCAGAGGTAATAATGCTCATACATAAAACTAGTCAGAAAAATATATTAAAAGGAAACTGTGCTAACTTCTGGCCACATTTTATTAACTATAAAATTGTAGATTTGTTTGTAAATTAATTTGCACTATTGAACCGAATTGAACCGGCGCTTTACACATACCAACATTTCCACCAACGGATGACCAAAAAATAAGCTGAACAAGCATTCCAGGTATTACAATCCAGACATGTATCAGAGTTGAAGGTTCACTCCCACAAAGCAACAGAAATAGGCTATCGGCGTTAAGCAGAGATGGTCAAGTGGTTAAGATCGCAACACCTCCCTATATTCAATTTCTGCTGTAAAACATTTCTCTGCTAATTAATCCTGAGCAAGAAAGTCACCCCCATGTTCCGATAGGCAGGTAAAATATAGGAGAACAAGTGGGTTTCCCTCGACTAGCTCACGGAGGTTATTGGATTACCACCTGAAACAATACAATACATTGTATTATTTGTACATTGTACAATACATTGTACATTGTCAATGTACATTGTACAATACATTGTACAACAATACAATACATTGTACATTGTATTATACTACATATACAGTGTACTTACATACTGCCATACAAGCATGGTGTAGTTTATTGAGGCAATGTTCACAATGTATCAACTCCTGTGTAGGTAGAAGGTCTAGCAGGCAAATAGGGCATGTTACCTCCATCTTCTCACCAGCATCACTACAATATATAGGCTATAGTTTCCAGACTAGACTCCTACTTCTCAGACTATGTGATATAGGTTACAGTTTATGCTCTGCCCACAGACATTGTAATATAGGTTACTATTAGCTATCCTGCTCTAACTTGGCTATTAGTCAATGTAATGTAACAAGCTCATAATCACATTACACATTAGCAGAGCAATTACATGCTATCAGCCCTGACTCATACTCATATGCAACCTTAGCCAACACAGGGAAATGTAACACCATCTACTCTATTGAAAAGCATGCATTAGATAATTAGCAGTTTCTCACAGACACCAGCTCTTTAGGCGCATTGTGTAGGGAGGGTTTCGTATAGCGCCCATACAGATGTCCACTAACAATGCACTCAGAATTTAGATAGTACATTATTATTGAGCTATACGTATGTGAAATGCTAAATATAGATAATTATATTATGGCCACACACCATAATTTAATTTTTATAGACATACAACACAGAAAAACTGTACCACAACAGCTCACTGGAACCAAACTGGATGGAACGATTGCTAGCAAACCAAAATTAAATTTCAAGAGAAAGGGGGAGTGTTACAACGCTAATTGTCACAACTGCCTAATTGTCGCAACTGGCCTATTTGTCGCAACTTATTAATCCTAATTGTCGCAACTGGCCTATTTGTCGCAACAGTCTCTCGCTATTTGTCGTAAAAATGCTAATTGTCGCAACTCTTCAACGCTAATTGTCGCCATGACAAATAGTGTTAACATAGTTACAACGCTAAGTGTCGTAATGTCGCAACGCTATTTGTCGCGAATTCTGGAGTGCTGTCTGTAGTGGTATTGATCAATTAAACTATGATTACCATGTGATTCAGTAATTAGGCTTGCAGCATATATGCTGTAAAATTGTTGTTTTTTTCCAATATTATTTACATGTAGATATTTGTTTATTTGGGCTTTTAGCAAACATGCTGAAAGGCTATTGCTTTACCCATTATTTTTTTATTATTATTATTAATATTTATTTATTTATTATTCTTTTCTTTGCACTTTCCAAAGGCGCTTCAATAACTAGGGAACAGCTCAACCTAGAATCACCAAATTTTAACGTTGGGTAGTCTTATTGGTGGTTGTTGATATGCCATCATCGAAGTTCTAAATTTTCAAGATGGCTGCCACTTCTTGGTGAGCCTTTTTCAGTGAGCTTCAATCACTCGAGAACCGTTCAACTGAAACTCTCCAAATTTTGATTGTAGGTGAATGGCAGTGGTGGTTATTGACATTTTGTCATCGAATTTCCACTTTTTCAAGATCGCCGCCACTTCCTGTTGAAGACGGCTCTTTTAAATGAGTTTCCTTGGCTGAGGAACCGCTTAACCTAGAATCACCAAATGTTGACCAGAGGTAGACCCAGGGGTGCTGATTGATATTTCAATTTGTGAGAAACCAATATGGCTTCCAACAGGAAATGAAATGGTCACCAACAGAAAGTGTACTGGCGAT
>JAOQGN010210777.1:0-10737 GCA_027564295.1 Himantozoum antarcticum | reverse complement strand
ACCTAAAGTATTCAAATATAAGCGTTACGTTAAATCTTACTTACTAGAAAAGTAGCAAGCTATTATACTACTACATTGACAGCTATTTCATTTACATAAATTACTGTTTACCAGCTACGCGGGCAAAGATTTTATTCCAGCTGAATTCTAAACAATAATACAAAATCAGGCTTGTTTGTAATTGGTATATTGATGGAGGATAGACGTGTCTACTGCGGTAAGTTGCACTATAGAGCTGCTTAAATGATGGGGTGCATCTATGAAGCTTAGGAGTCAAACGTGTGATACCGAATTGATACTATTGATACCAGGTATCTATTATAAGCCTTAGCCCTAATTATTTGGTCTGGATTGGCCCGGATGTGGCTCCAACTGGTCCCAAACTATCCCTAGCTTTATTGCTTCCGAACTTGGTCGGACTTTGGCAGCCCTGAATTGTTTGGCCTGTCCCAAATGGGGTTCGACTTTGCTAGTACTGAATTGGTCTGGAAAGTCCCGAATTGGCCCTCCCTTTAGAGGTCCCGAATTGGCCCTCCCTTTAGAGGTCCCGAATTGGCCCTCCCTTTAGAGGTCCCGAACTAGCCTTAACCTTACTGGCTTGCCATGGCCCAGGTGCTTCCAAACTGTATAGATAGGCCCTCGCTCCAGGATTACTACAGTTATGCATAGTAATACTGTGTCCCAAACTTATACAGATGTGTTGTGTGTAAATATAATGCCTGTGTTGTTGTGCTTAGTCACATAATAGATACTGAGACTGTAGGTCTACATCGTAAGGTTGTAATATTCTATTGACAAATACTGTAGCATGCAATGTGTATGTATGTATCCTTTATTGTCTCATAGAAGAGAAATGTGTTAGTATATATTCATACATGATTACTTTATAATCATACAATCATACATATAATAGACATGAAGCCATGGCTAGCAAAACTAGGAAACTAATTACTATGAATCGAGCACTACATCCCAAGGTAGATGTGGATAAGCTGTATCTCCTTAGAGATGAGGGAGGACGTGGCATGATAACGGTTGAGCAATGCGTAAGACTGGAGTGTTAATCAGACTACCTCCAGAGATCAAATATTAATGATGATTGGATTATGGATGATTCTCTGAAGGATAAGACCAATAATGAATTAAAACAAGAGAATAAGAGTAAAATAATGGAAAGATGGAAAGGGAAAGCTTTACATGGTCAGTACCCTGTTCAGACAGATGAATTAGAAATAAGCTCCTGGAGTTGGCTGAAAACAGGTTGGATGAAAATGAAGACAGAAGGATTGTTGATAGCGGCACAAGATCAGGCCCTACCTACAAGAAATTACAAGGTTATGGTGATGAGAGGACCGGGAAGTAAGAAATGTCGGATGTGTGGAGATCGAGATGAGACCATCATGCATATTTTCAGTGATTGCGAAAAGCTAGCCCAGGTTGAATATAAAAAGAGACATGACCGGGTGGCATCTATCATTCACTGGGAACTATGTGACAAGCATGGATTCGAAAGGAGTAATAACTAGTTTGACCATCGAGCAGAACCAGTCCATGCAAATGATGAAGTCAGGATCTTGTGGGATGTCAACATACACACTGACAGAGTAATAGAAGCAAGAAGGCCTGATATTGTTGCCATTGACAAGAGGAACTCGGAGACTGATTATTGATATAGCAGTGCCCGGAGATTTCAGAGTAAGAGATAAAGAAACGGAAAAGCTGAAGAAGTATCAAGACCTGGCGATAGAAATCAACAGAATGTGGAATATAAGAACACAAGTGATCCCTATAGCGATTGGAGCTCTCGGTGCGAAATACAAGCTGACTGACTGGTTAGCACTACTGGGAGTCAATGAGAAGAGGGTTAACATCGTATAGCAGACTCTCTTCCCTGCACGTTCCCTCTTCCCTGCAAGTGATGAGAAGAGGGTCAACATCATACAGCAGACTACCCTTTTGGGATCTGCGGATATACGGAGGAATGTTCTGTCCATCTTAGTCTAGTGGTACTAGACAAATGGCAGAAAGTCTAAACCGACTTAAAAGTCGTGATACAAAACAATAATAATAATAATGGTAATGATAAACAATAACGGGTAAACCAATAGTTCTATAAAACAATCAGAGGTACATGTATATACAATTTGAAATTTTGGGTACATGATTCACTCACTGACGCTAGTCGATGTATAATTGGCTGGAAAGATATTCTCCACTTCCTGGAAAGCCGATGCATTGGTGCTCTTTTTAATAACTGAACTTGTGGTGCAGGCTGATGAGTTTGGGTATACATGTAGATGGACATCGGGCTGATGGTGACGGGCAGAAATTTTTAGTTTTCTTATCACGCATAGGACTCGGCCGTATATCTGAGTTTTAGGGGGTATTTTGTGTCGCTAGTTACTGCACGTGTTATGGCAAAAAGGGGTGGTATTTACTACTTATTGAAGTTGCAGCAAAAAGGCATTTCTCAACCTATGGATGTACATCAAATGTGGAAAATAAGGATGAACAATGGAAATAGGGGTAAGCGAACAAGGAAACCTTCTCAGTGATAAATGGTAGCTTGCTAATCATGATAAACGGGTGGGAGTCTTTATTTATTTTTGATAGAGGGCTCAGAGCTCTCTTAGGAAGTCGGCTGGAGGATTGGAACGTGGGGTGGAGAAAGTCGGGAGGAAGATGGCACACACGCAACCTATAAAGAGAGTCCTCAAATAGGACTAGACAAACAATTCCATAGTTAGGTCACAGTACTATAGAGCAGGGTTCACCGCATAAAACCACTTACACCGTAGTATAGTAGCTTTACGGTTTACCTCTTCAAAATCAAGTCTACCAGGATGTATATATTATATTCATATATTATTATTATTTATTATGCTAATTATTCAAAGCTCAGATCCATGTGCAATAACAATAACATTAACAAAGAGGATTAGGGAATGCATCAAAAGGCAGAGGAAAAAACCTCAACAAATTCTCAAAAGACCGAATTAGCTACCAAAAAGCATACATAGAATGCCGGATACTAAAATATCGCAATAGATCTTTGATCGGCAATAGAGATTGCTTGGTGTTGAGAATAAATGATTCCACAGATTTTGTCAGCATATTAGTATCAGTCCACACCATCCAAATAGAATATGCCTCCACCCAAAAACCACTCATAGGTTATTTCTACGACGGTTTTCTATGGCTATACGAGTATAACATCTATGGCTATCTAGATATCTATATTTATAATCTAATATCTTGATATCTAATATCTATATCTATAATTATACTCGAACTATATTAGAATATTACTACACTAATTATATATATCTATGTTTCTATCTATATCTATAATTATACTCTATAACTATATTACATAATTAGACTATCTATATCTATAATTATACTCTAACTACATTAGAATATTACTACACTAATTACATATATCTATGTTTGTATCTATCTACAATTGCATGATAGGTTACAAATATCAAGTGCAAATATATTACAAGTACAAATAAATGGAATTAACAGGCTAATAATTGTATAACGCTTAGAATTGAGCACCGATTATACAAAAGTAGTACAACGATAACGGTCAACTGCTGCAAATTGGTGGAACGGTAGAAGTTAGTGAACAGGTTCATTAAAAACAAATACTTTACTGAAGGAAATTTTCCTTTTAATTCCATTTTTCTGACTGATTTTTCCTCAATATCTCACCATATTACACACATTATAATATTACACACACTATAATATTACACACATTAAAATATTATATTTTTACCTTATTGTTGGCAAAATGCTATTCAAGTTAGTAAATAAAAAATCCAAAGTGATGTTGGATATTTATCTAATTCTATTATATCCCGTTCACTGCTACTGTGTTACGGCCACTAGATGTTAGTGTGGAATGAGCTCGGAAGACAAATACTGACTTGAGATTTTCTACATAGCTTTTATCACAGCTGATTACTAATATTTAATTTCTTTATAGTTTTGTCTCTATCACAGCTAAGGACATATCTGCCAACCTCAGCAAACATGCTCTGTGTGTTCAACAGCATCGTCATATTCAGCAACTCAGGGGGGCTCGGCGTTGTCCAATGGAATGCATAGACCTTCAAAATATTGGTAGTTCGTAAGAATTACACAGCCAGAGCCAATATCTAATATGAGTGAAAGTCTAAATATAGTCGAACGTCAAAATAGAAATACAAATAATTTTGCTATAAAAGTATCTAAATATCACTATGAGACTTGTCGGAAATGGTGAACAGGTAATTAAAATCGTCAAACGACATCAAATGTACCATAATATAACCACCATTGCACTGGAATCAATGTGTCTGTTTAGATGCACAATAGCTCATATTTTAAAGAGTCATTCTCTCAGCTAATTCTCATCAACTGAAAGATAACTCCGATTGAATCCAGCTTGTCAACAAAATAACATCTCTTTGGACCATGTACGCTGCTATAATATATTATGTTATTGATGCTTGCAGTTATAGTGCGGAGAAGGTGTAGTAGGTATTATCGTCTGAAATGTTGAGCGACAACGTTTCGAATTTTTGCAAAAAATCAGTTGCTCCAGCCACTAAATTGATTTACCGAGCTTGAAAGTAAATATCGTCAAGATGATAATTTGGCAGAGTAATGTTTTTTTTTCACACTACCAGATCACATAATCCATTCATCGCTTAATGGTAATAACACCATTTTGCCACCTTGTCCGTCCAATGTCATTAACGGGTAAATAAATAAACCTCGGATCTATAGTTTAGCGCCTAGCCTAAGCGGATAAGCTACGTAATGCAGATTGAGGAAATACCTCTTTCCAATCAAAGTTGGCTGTTTAGTTTGGAGCGTAGCCTAAAGCAGGCAACACTGGGGCATCAAGAGCACAACGTAGGCAGGTGTAGTGATGATGCAAAAGTAGAATGACTTAAAAATTGTTTTTAGGAAGTTTTTTTTAATAAGTCAATAAGCCAAGTCAGTAGTAGTCATAAGTCATAAGTCAAGCCAATAAGCTTCGAGCACAGGTCCAAGTTCAACATGTCAGAAATTGAGCATTAGCAAGCGTAGGCCCAACATAGGATGGGAACATTGACACTTTTTGATATTACGCCTAGCGTTGCGCTGCAGTGCACCTGCACTTTAAACGAGAAAGCTATACAGATAAAAAAAATACCTCTTTTTGTCTGTGCATACTGATAGCTGTATCTAGTGCATACAGCTATCTGTATGCACTAGCTATACAGATAAAAAATACCTCTTTCCAATCAAAGCTGGCTCCATTTAAATGATTGATTTTGTCATCGTGATATCCCGGTAGGAAAACTGGATGACACTTTAGCTTATAACAAATAACTTGAAGTCTTCTTTCAATCTTCACAAGCTCGGGGTACTGTTCATACAATTTGTAAGGCATCATTAGCCCCATGTAGTACCAATCTCCACCGGGATTATAAGTACGGAACCTCATCAATGACTTGCGTAAGAATTCAGACCCTACAACAATAACATTCGCAAAAATAGCATTATGAGCAATTAGATAACCTAATGAGTACATAATATGGGTTCCATTAACGAGTGTTACCATATGAATATTATAATGTCCAACAATAGGGATAAAGAGACTGAGGGCAGTCGGTGGTGTAGGCTATCTATAATTGGGAGTTATCTTATCTCCTCAGAGGGCAGGCAATTCCCAATTTACATATCACAATAAATAATAATTAGGCACAGAGGGTGCATTTATTCTGTGTATTGTAGCTTATGTGATAAATTGTAATATACTGACCTCAATAAAACCCACCCAGATCGTATCAACCACCACAAATTATATGTCATTGAAAAGCTACTTTTCTGGACATTGCCTTGCTTAGTTCCAGGGAAATTTCCTGTGCATGAAAATGTTCGTAATGTTGCACTAAAGGAAATAAGGAATCAATGTTGTTTAGCAAGTTTTCCCAACTGTTTACTGGGAATTTGTCACCTCCTACAAAATCCTCCATAAAGGCTATAAGATGAATTCTTCCCACTCGGTTTTTTCACATATTGAGCACAACAGTTTACAGATATTATTCATATGAAGGATTTGACCTCATTTGTATATCGTTTCCATGCTTGATACCTCATATAACACGAGCAGTTTTCAAATTTATTTTGCGTTGAAACATTGTGCAACATTCACTGTTAAATACGCCCCTATGCCCACAATACAAATACAATTCTTCATTACACTTACTGATAATCATATCAACATAAAATATATTGTGAAAACATATGAGAATTCTTACTAATCTTGATCATTCGTAAAAATTAGTACGCTTGACCAGGTTGACAAAAACATTTAGGTGTACATGTAATGTAAATTAAAGATTATAATAACTAATAACTTGTCAGACAAGCTTGGAAACTTCCACATTTATAGGTGTGAGCAACTGCTGAATGTACAATTACAAAATATCATAATAACTTACCTTTAACCGAATGAGATGTATACTAATCTCTATGATGCATTTGACACAAATGACATTTGAATCTACAAACCTTTCTTGCCAGCGGATACTCCATTATTTATGACATCAGGATAAGGCGGATGCCAGTCTGGCCAATCAAAGTCCGTGACAAATCCGTAGCCTCTAAGATGACCTAAAGGTCGGAGCATCACAGCATCCCAGTCGACATAAATACCACCAAATCGGTACAAAAGATCAAACCTCAACAGATCACTGGCATGCGAACCATCATCTATTTTGTGGCCTAAAACAATTGAACGTGATGATTTGCTGCTAACAAATGAGTGCAAGATACGAAGCCACCATATAGGCACGTAATAGAAGCCACAGGCAATGGGATAGAAGGGGGATAGAATGGGACTAGAAGGGGAATAGAAGGGGAACACTTCTGGAAGTCTTGTCCACAACTATTGCCGGTTATAATAATTATTATTGCTTATTACATAGTGTAATATAATTGCTTGTTAATATTGGTATTAATACTAAAACCAATAATACATTCGCATCTTTTTGATTTTGGATCAATCAGTTTCATCAACATCAAAACAATTCTACCAAAAGCAGAGATGCCATTCACTTGTCAGAGCAAGCGCTATCTAGCCAATCAGTGAAGGATACTCAAAACCTCTGCAGGTTCTTTTTGAACATTGTTGAGCTGGCAGGCTCAGTTTGAACATATTATTTGATACATAAATTATCGTTTCTCTCCAGTTTTCTTATAATTTCAATGCTTATGCAAAAATCACGAATTGGCCACATAATCACCAAGTGTGGACAGGTCTAGTGTGGTCTAGCTGGTCTAGTGTGGTCTAGTGTGGTCTAGCTGGTCTAGTGTGGACAGGTCTTAAAAGTGCTATCAAATCAGTGAACTATAAATAGAATATAGAATGACTATATTGAGGGTAAACTAAACATTTAATCAGGCGTGATTCTACTGACTGATCTCACAAAGACACACCATACTGTTAGTTACAATCACATGAAGTATACCGTTGTGACACGATATCAATAGAATGGAGTTAGCATTAGCATACACCCTGTAAGTGAATTGACAGCTTACCAAACACAACCTGAGGCCATTCATGATAAACAAAGACGGCTCGTGGTTCTTCAGATTTCAGCTTGTCGTACCACTGACCTAGAAATAAAATAACAGTACAAAATCAGTGAGTAAAATAGATGCAATATTTCGCTATTGGTACAAAGACCCAATATTTTTCCATTTTCAAATCGGTGAGGATATTTAGCTGGAATGTTCAAATTTATTGTCGGTATACAGTGTAAATATAAGAAATATATTATAATATTAATAAATTAAATCAAATATTGAACAAATAAATAAATAGTTAATATTAACAATATATGGAAACTGATGTATGGACTTGTGAGACAGGCTATTATATCATTACTCATTTTTTTTATCCACACTTAATTTATGGAATTGAGTTTTGGGGACATGACAACAAAATGGCAATAAATATAATTTATTTTTATCAAAGGCCAGCTTTACGAATAATTTTAAAAATTCTACCAAGGATTCATGTGACACCATTTCTTTAAGATCTACACATAATGCCTGTAAATATATTTTTGATTTATAAGTTCCCTTTACTTTTTATAAAAACCAGCAAACAACCAACTCTCTGTTACCATTCCAATTGACCATATTAACTCGTTTTATACCGAAAACATTCTTACAACACCCGCCAACACCTATATTAACTAAAACCAAGGTACGAAGCTGTAGGGGATCTTTTAAGGGGTGGAAATATATAATAAGCATGTCTTCGGCATCACAGAGACTTTACTGACGACTTCGGGTCCTCCGGGGGTTGTGTTGGTGTAGACATTGTGGTCATCGGGTAGATGGTGACGGTTGGTGCAATATAGCATTAAGGAATTAAAATGTTTATAATTAAATACAGCATAATTGGGGTTGCCAACTCTCTAGTCTCCGACTATCTGGCTACCATATTGCATGCTTTTGTATCATACCATGATTCTATTTGTATACTTTTAACATTCAGCAATAAACTTTATTAATAAAAGATAATGAAAATAATGAGTATGTTTAAAATTAGAAGATATGCAAAGGTCAATACACCGATAGAATGAAGGGGTAACTTGATCAGGACCATTTGCAATATGCCTAATTGTTTGTGGTGCAGAGCCATCACAAATGTTGCATAAAGCAGGGCTTCATCTAGCCATTGTGCCATTTCCTCACAATTGATCAATCGCGTCCAGGCTGCGATAACTGAAGTGTTCCGTATATTTACCGATTGAAAGGTTAATAGGGAGGATTCATGACTCATGAGAAAATAGCTGAGCTGCAGTCAGCAGACCTCTGGATGAATAAGCTTTGGAGATGTACCTGATAAACGTAATACTAATAAAATATTTGTGTCCATGTGCATTGTTGTCAACAAACCTTTGGGCTCAACATCAATGTAAATGTACATGGCTTCCACACCCACACAGTGTATCATACTTCTGATTGACAGATATGATACCATGTTCATCTCGTGGCCACCAAGGAGCACCATGTGACCTATATTAGATATTGGGTCAGCCATAGACCAATCAGGTACCTTGGGTTTAGTAGAACCATAGTATACTTTCCTATGTAAAGAACAATAAACAGTATAGATTACTAGGTATTAGAGGTAGAGTCAAATATTATATAAATTAATACATATACATGTAGATAGTTGCTATATATTCACATTTTATATAATTATAATACAACATCTATATAACATAACTAGAGTAAAAAAAATCAACAAGGAGCGGCGACCAGCGTACTTTAATGTACGCTGACCAGCGTAGCAGTGTTTAATACAATCTGCATTCACTTGGAGCAACGTTCCGTGCATCAATATAAATTGTACTCTGGCACTGCAGTAATGGTCCTAGTATAGTTATCTGCCAATATGTGGGGTTCTGAGTCTCATATACGACCCGCAGATTATTGTCTATCAGATGTTAGAAATCATTGTCACTGTTGCCTTTGCCTACAATCAATGTCTACATATAAAAGTATATGTATGTTCAGTTCAGTGGTAACCACCTTGCCTGCAACAGTAGACTGAGATCAAATACAAACCATCTACAGGTCAACTACATGTATATATCACCAGTTCAGTCGGAACAAAAAACCAAGAGAACAAAACAGAATCGCATATAATGAAATCTTATATTGTCAAAACAATCAAATTTTATCGGCGATGTTCATTGGCAAACTTCTCACTATCGAAATCTACTGGCTCCCTATCACAAATATATTGCAGGGATCAAGAAAATCCGAACTAAAAGGGTTATGCATAAAGATATACAGCGCTGAAATAGAATTATGCTGTTCTCATTATATACCAGTGTACAAGTTGATCATACACTAATGAAGCCTATAATAATATCTGTACAGCATTAGCATTATAAGCTAAAGATCCCCCAACCATTTCTGTTGATAGCTGCGTGACAGTGGATGTACCAAGTATTCCTACAATTGTACAAGTTGAACAGTATAGCCTATAAATACTGAAGAGGCAATCGGTTATTACATGATTTACCAGCCCATGCTTTTTGAAAATGAGCATTAATTCTTAGAGGTGCACTAATTATATTGCTCACCTTGGGCAGTGCCAGGTGAGTAGACTTTGGTCACCAAGTCCAAGGCATACTCAGAAAGTTAACAAGGCTATTTCCACAATGCAACTTATTACATTATTTTATTATTGAAATTTGTTTTGCAAACTGTTTTAATATAATCAAGTAATAATAGGGAATTTCAGCACGGAGTTATCACCTCGACTGCATCTGTGGTAAACACGGTGTCGTCATGGACCGGGTTGACCATGCAAACTGCTTTCAGCAAGGCGTTGTATTTGGGAGTTGTGCTCTCTTTAGTGTTATTTTGTTGTTATCGTTAGTTAGTGGCCGGATATCAGCCACAAATAGACAAACTCGGGCAGTTGTTTCAGGGTGCTACACTTTGATTGGTCAAAATTAGCGTCCTCTGATCAAGATTTATATTTTTTATGCTTTGGTTTAAATTTGGGTTGTTGATTAATTGTGATTAATTGACGATTAATTTATTTTGAATATTAACTAGATTAATTTATTTGATTGTGATTAATTGTTCTGTCGTATTAAGAACTGCTAATACACCAGCATATGATTCAACCATTATCTCAATGTTGTGTGTTTTTTC
>JAOQGN010210666.1:0-10739 GCA_027564295.1 Himantozoum antarcticum | reverse complement strand
GCCCCTGCGGCCACCCCAGTCTGGGCCCGTGGTGGACAGGCCAGTGAGGCTATAATATGTCTCTTAATTGACTGCTCTGCCCTGTAAAGCCACTTTTGTTACTCTCATTGCCGTATCCGTCCTTCGTGATTGCTTAATTAGTCCAACCTAATGACATGAAATTACCTCAACAACGGTATGCCATTTAATATTAGGGAGGAGTTTCTGCTCCCCCTGGTTGAGGGGCTAGAAACATTGTATATAATAAATACTGAATTTGCTAAGTTGTACTGTTCTGATTTTGAGTGACTAGGCCAATCAATGACTCAGAATTGGCTGGGTCATCTTAAATGTGTTTGCAACTTGTCAAATGACATAGGCCTTGGGTAGAGTTGGGCCGACCTAGAGTCCTAAGGTCGGCCTAGGCCGCCGTTATTTCATATACTATATAAAGAGAGTATTTTTCCATTATGGTTTATTCTTATTTTTGATTGCTCAGTCGAACACATATATGATTTTATATCAGGTATTGCAATAAATTTATTTCAATATAACTCAATCTACTTGTGCTTCTGATAATGTAACCAATAGTTGACAGTATCTCTTGTGTCGAAGTGACAGAACACTGGTTCTCAAGCTTGCCTGTGAATGGTTATACGTGAGACTCAATGTTCTTCATGCTGAAATAAGCACATGCAAGTAAGCAATCAATACATACAAATAAAATACAACTTGCTAGTTGATTTGTTAATAGCCTCAGTGGCTACCGGAGACTCAGCTGATTATTACATCAGTGGCAGTGGTGGGATAGTGCACTACCCCTCCTAGATCAGTTAGCAATTACCAGGGAAGGAGCAGAAGGACCGGTAACCTGAGAGCCTGATGAGGGCACGACCTTACACCAGTTATCAGATGTACTTGAGGGGATGCGGGCAGAATCTCATCCCCAGACTCTGCAATGTGAGGGGCAAGGAGATGTTAATTATTTTCTGGATCAGTTTGATTCGGTTGCCAAGGCCAATGAATGGAAGGTGGTCACTACTCTGCTGCACCTGCGAGAGGCATTGAAATGGGAAGACCAGGATAGTGGACAAGCCCCGATATATTGGACATTCAGGTAGCCTTCAGAGCCTGATTTGGCATAACAGTAAGGGAAACCAAGGCTAAGCTCAGTGCCTTGATGATCACCTTACAAGAGCATGCACCCGAGGTGGACAGACTTTACCAAGATAGCTAATGCTGACCTTCATTGAAGACATCTGGTGGTGATGGTCCTGGATACTTTAGTATATATAATAGTACACTTGACAAAGCCTATATACAGAGACACTTATTGGCTGTGCCAATAAGTGGCTGTGCCAATAAGTGGCTGTGCCAATAAGTGGCTGTGCCAATAATTGGCTGTGCCAATAAGTGCCAAACCTTTCGGCTCCCATTTTTTAGACGTGAGACAGCACAGCTCCGACTCCAACAGTGATCACTCCGTGAAATGAAATCTTAGTATAAGTAATTGCAGATATGCTAGCATTAGTATAATCACCACATTCAACTGCCCACTTATCCTAACAATGCATGCAAACATGCCAAATTATAGCAGTTGGGAGTTGCTTCACCATCTTGCATTGAGTCTATTCTAGCAAGGATATACTGAGTAGTTACAATTATTGTTGTGAGCTTTGATGTACATGTTCGATTTCATAATTTTACACCTCCGGCAATATACCCATACTTATATAGAATAGCTGCAAACTTTGTGTTGGCGTTAGAATTACTGCTCACTGTTTTATCTATTGAAAATATGCTGGAAAGCTTCAAATATTATTTACATTAGCCACTACCTAGTTTTTAACCCCAGGATTCCTCAGACTTTTACTCGGATTACTACCGAAAACAAAATGGTCATGGAATAACCGTTTTCAAAGCAAAGACACTATAAATGGAAGCGGTTTGGGATTTCCGTTCAGCAGTCGGCTAAAGAGCGCTGTGCCTTTGCTGAAATGAGGCACCGCAACAATAGGTAAGAAATTTTGTCAACGTGGATGGTGTGTTGAAAGATGCGATAATTGGGGAAAATTGGCGTTTCGCTTTAATTGGGGGTGATCTTCTGACCAATGTCATCGGAGAGTTTTCCACTGACCCACCGCCTCACAAATGACTTCGGGTCACCGCAAACAAACCGACGCAATCTAGACAACCGTCGGTGCAGAGACCTTCCTAACCTCATGGAGAACGGATGCGCATCAGAAAGAGACGGAGAGAATGGCAGAACCGTAAAATTTTCTCTTAGTCTCCTGATTATATAAACGTCACCGTTCGTTGAAAGGCATACATTGTCTCGTTGCATCCAAATGTGCAAAGTTCTTACCGATGCGATGGCGTCGCACGACATCTGTGCACACACTATATCCGGGACTTCGCTGGCAGCATCTTATTTGGTTTCAAACTTTTCTCGGCACCCCACATGCACACCTCGGTTTTGGGAGGAACATGGATAGAGGTCCATCAGTTCGCGAGAGCTCAACGAGTGCTCTCGAGTTAAACATACCCGGCACCGGTGATTCTTACATCGATCTAAAAAACACATATATCTGGACGTTGAGTTTGCAATGCAGAAGAACAATGGGAACACCATAGGGGCCAATGCAAAAGGCACCACCATCATTCGTGGAGACAACGTCATGCACAGTCTACTTTCATCATCAACATTTAAGTTAAACAGTCAGGGCATTCAGTACGAACCGTACTATGCTCATTGCATGTACCTCGAGAATCTTTTATTTGACGACACCAGTGCCAAAAACATGACAATCGCCATGTCCTCTGGCTGGTGCGAAGTCAGTGGTCGAGCCAAGAACTAAGCCAATGTGTCCTACAGTGTCAAAGTCGTGAGTAAAACCGGTACGTTCGCAGATGTGACTTTTTGTTATTATGGAAAACTACGTCTGAGCGTCTTCGACCAGGAATGATACATGTTTCCGGGCACTCCCTGTTCCCTTCAGCTCTGAAATCAGATCCGTCTTTCTGGGGTCTGTCTACAAACAATGCTCCAACAGGAGGATGCCAGTTCGTTATAAATAAATGCAAGCTTTACGTCAGAAAGGTCATGCCTAATCCAACCTAGTTCACGCAGGGCATTTAGCCATCTTGGTTGACGGAGGATAATTGAAAGATCCCATCAACGGCATCAGGAAACAGTTTCGCATTGTCCGAGGTGGAGTTCAGGCCAGTCGTGTTCTTGTCGAACACAATGGCCAGCACCCGAAAGTTCTTCTATGAGAACTTGTAGACCACGGATCAAAGAGTGGCGATTACACAAAACACCCATTCAGATTCAACCAGAACAACGTCTCCTCCATCAAGCTTGTCATAGACGGCGTTCACGTTGGCAAGTGTTACGAACATAACTTTGATGCATGAAACTGAACCTAATGGCATCGGTGGATGTCGCTAACCCAGAATTCTCAAGCGGGCTGTTGACCGCAGCTTATGCCGATGGCCACACCTTTTACGGTTTTGGCCTCACCAATGACCTCACCTGCTAGCGAGGTTCCGGTGCAGGGGTGCATTTGCTTAAAACCGGTTCCATCATCGTCAACATCACCTTTAGCAAAGGTACTGCTCGTACCTTCACCATGCCCACCAGTTGCGAGATGAACTTAGGCTATTCGACCATGAGCAGTGAGTGTCTTTTGCCAGCGGAGCTCTTTAATACACTGTTGCTAACATAGCTATGACCATTGTGCCCCTGGTGGTTCCCAATGTCAGATCCGGCACAGAGCACAGAGGAAAATGAATGGCGACGAGCTTGAAACAGTTTTCCCCGAGACTCTGGTCTGCCTTTTCGTTCTCAACAACCAAACCCCAGAAATGCTGGGCGAGCACTGGCTCGTGGTTTAGACGATCCGGTCGCGTGTGATTTTTTTCGACTCTTACACTTTACCTCCTGTTTTTATGACGGTTCGGAAAACACATTTCGTAGAGGACCCCGGGGGTGAGTAGCTTCGCACACACATCAGACACAGACTTCAAGGACTTCTTTCAGCCATTTCTGGCAACTACTGCATTCTCTTCTTTTTCTCGCCACCGGAAAATGGAGCGTGGATTGTCGAAATGACCGGCAGCGAAATACGAGACCACGCAGTTCGTTTCATAGTGTTGCATCTTTTTGGACCAGAAATATGGGCGGCATCGTCGGTGATGATGGAGCAGAAGAATGGGATGGAGCACACGTATACAGATCCAAAACCAATGAACCGTCGTCTGCGACTGTTCCGTTGATGGAAGCTGCTTTCGTCTGACATGTTTCACTTGTTTTCTGTACGAGTTATTCTATTGTTTATCTCAATAAAAAACAAACATATATGTTAATGCACAAACCATTATTCTTCTTTTTTCCTCTAGCCCCGGTCATGTGGTGGGCTCATGAAAATTTTCATGCCACCGCCCTCACACGTAATGGCGGGCATCGTTTGTAAAGAAAGGGGCAGTCACGCTGTCATTTCCAAGGGCTCTCTGCCGAACTATGCCTCGTCATTTAGGGTGCATTAGTCTTTGTCATTTTTTTTATTGCACGTGTTACACACCGTTCCTCTTATGAGCAGACGGTGATGTTTCTGCTAGGAGTCATCGTCATGAAGGACTTTTTCTGGAATTACCTGATATTTTAAAACCAACCTACCACAGCAAAAATAGTAGACAAAGCACGCTCATATTTAGAGTTGTCACACCATGAAGATTTGTCAAAGTTGAGATATTGCAACAACAAGTGTATTTTCCATCACTAATAAACGTTTTGTCAAATCATGGAAGGTTTGTTATGATATTGCGGAAAAAAAGTACATATATTTATTCTTCCAGATTTGTTTTCTCATCTCATACCGATTGGAGTTAAGGTGCTAATATAATTAAACGGAAAAAAGTGCATATTTCTCCTGGAGTGGTTTTTTCATCTTATATCAATTGGGGTAAAAGTTGTTATTTTGTATTAGTATTTCCAGGGTGATAAAACGTTTGTAAGCTTGATTGTGATTGGTTGATTACATCATCAGTTGTAAAGGACGCTTTGATTGTTGCCAGATTGGTATCGAAAGACCACGGAGTTCCTGTGTCAGATTTGGTGAGGAGAGGAAGTGGAAAAAGGCTCTAGACCAGGGATGGCAACCTTTTTGACAGGTGGGCAAGATTTTTATTTTCCAGAGTCTTCTTGGGTCACTCCATCCAAACATACCTACATACTTGAGTTACAATTCATTGTATTGTGGTTCATGCTAATTATGTCAATATTGCAACCAGGGGTGTATTTAATGTTAAAGTTAACCCCTAACAAATGAAGGATTGCCCTGCACAGCAGAATTGTTTTTGTTATGGTGCTGAAAAACTATGTTAGGAGGCAGCGGCATATATATAAAACATCACACCCTATATTTTCAGAATATTACACTACATTTTAAATTTTACACCCTACATCTTAATTTTAGAAAAGAAAATTCCACTGAAAACTGTTAAGATCATTGTAAAATTGCAATTCAGAAGTTGTATCACTAAAGTGCTTATGGAGGGAGTTCTCACTAGGCTAAAAAGGTGGGGTTTTCACCATCGACAGCCAAGAAATTTATCCACAACAGTAAGTCATAGACGACATGTCATCATGTCGTGACCCTTAGGCCACACAGTAAATTGTTAGGTCTGTGTCCACTCACTCATGCTACTTTGAAGGTCAATAAAATCCAATTCCTGACTCACGCTTGTTACAAAGACTAATAATTTCAAAAATCATAATGCTCACTCTCTCACGGTGTAATAGGTCACAACCCTCTGTGACTGAGCCAGTATAAAGCTTTATTACCGGCACTTTATTCCAATCCAAACTTTGTAAATCTAGCCAAAAATGACGTTTTGCTGTCATTCACATGCATTTTTCACAATTTTATAGTATTTTTGTATAAAAAAACGTAAAATTTTTATATGATCAAAATTAAGAAATACTAACACTCCCCAAATTCAAAATTTTTGGACAAAATAAAATTAATTCGCGCACACGTGTGGCAGACATATTTTCAAAAACTAAATTTTCCCTCACTTAACCTATCAACTCCATAAAATGAAAAATGGTAAAATAAAACACCTCGCTCACTCCCATGCGTAGGTGAAAAATGTGGACACAGACCTAACAATTAACTGAGCGTGGCCTTATACATATAATCTCTCAATTATGGCAGAATATTTAAATTTCAATTATAGTAGAGTATTGTATTATTATATTTCAATTATAGCAGAATATTTAGCAAACAGGAAATGGCAATGAAAAGTATATGTAAAGAAAATGTTTCACAAGAATGGAACTTAGAAAGGAGCATCAATCGTCACCCTGCTATTCTGATAAAGTAAAGGGCTACAACTATAAGGATCCCCCTATTGTACAATTAGATGGCCTATCATTTCATAAAAATGTTCAAGATATTTCTAGCGTCTACATGGAACGATTACATGATACTCCAGTGTAAAGGTATGTTATAGTGCAGTTAAAATAGCGGTATATAATAAGACTATAAAACTTGCAAGCATGGTTGTAACAGAGTAGTCTATCAACAAATCGGAAATCACAATACAAATGAGTTGCAAATCACAATGTTGAAAAAATATACAGTAAATAACCACACTAGGATTGTGTATCACAAGTGTGCTGCAAAACTGATAACGGGAAACACAAGAAACTGTTAATAAGAAATTAAATTAAGTAGTACTCGCATTTTGACGGTGGGATGCAGCTCATTGGCCTGTATAATGTTATTAGACTGGATAGTGTTAATAGACTGGAAGTATTGCTTCTGTTCACCCGTTCTATTAAACTTGTTAATTTATGTATTACCGATGCAGTTAGTTCATTGGATCTAAGTCCAGCATTTTATTGAAGGTAATGACTTCTTTAAATTAAAATTACTATAAAGGTACAGGGGGCGTAATTAACAGGTTGTCAGTTGGACAATGCCTCCGTGCAAATATAATTTGATGAGTGAGCCAGTGATATACAGTTATATAGGTATCAAGTAAGGAATTTATAGACAAATGAATGTAATTAATATATGAATAATTTCTGTGAACTGTTGTGATCAATAATATATAAAAAAATAACAAATGAGAAGAAGTCATTTTATAGTCTCCATGGAGGATTTGGTAGGAGGTGATAAATCCAAAGTAAACAGCGGGGAAAACTTGCAAAATCAATATTGACTCTTTAGTACATTACGAAGATTTTGGTGCACAGAAAATTTTTAAACTCAACAAGAAAATTGTGCAGAAAATTAGCTTTCCAATTATGTATAATTTATGCTGGCTGATGCGTTTGGTGTGCATTTTATTGAGGTCAGTGTTTCATATAAGGGCAATTTTCATATAAGCTACAGCGAAAATAAATACAACCCCCGCACCTACATGTAAGACTGTGATGTTGTGATGTCATGTGTCACGGTGACGTCACGGGTCCATGTGATGCTTGTGATGCCAATTCTGTCTGCAGAACCTAATCTAGCTTAAGCTCCTGGTACCTCAAGGACGGAGAACGGGAAATATAAATATTGAACTAGGGCTATAACCCCGGCTACTGCAGAAATCCATGAATATGAATATTAGAAATTTGCTGTGTGTTAGGTAACCTAGGCAATAGACTGGGGAGTTGGCGGGAAGGGGTAGGGTGGGATGGTGATGGGGAACTATGTGTCCAAATCCCCGATCTCCAAAAGACTCATCTCGAACTGTAAGTTACGAATTGTCATGTCAGTTCCTCTAACGACCCGCTGCTAAACACCAGTAGGGTCCACAACATGAAGTCCATATTCCAAAACCTAAATTTTGAGTGTCAAAATTATAGATCCTAAATTCCAAGTTGGAACCTTGAATCCCAAAATTAGAAATCTCGAAACACAAATTTTAATTTGCCTGCCCAAGAGTTGGAGTCGTCAATCCCAAATGTTGAGTCTCAAACCCCAATTTTTGGTCTGAAACCCAAAATTTTAAATCTCGAAATGCAAATTTTAAATTGCGAGCCCAAGATGTGGCGTCTCCAACCCCACATTTCGAGCCTCAAACCCCAAGTTTTGAGTGTCAAACCTCAAAATCTCAAACCCCAAATACCAAACCTCCGACCCCATATGCCAAACCCCAAACCCCTTGCATATATGCTCAATAATTGCATGGTATGGGGAGACAACTCCTAAATTCATTCTCCTTGTCGACTTGCCAACTTGCCAGTAAGTTTATAAGCTTTCAATGACTCAATGTGATCTCAATGGAACCGGTAGATTGGCGGGTTCAGAACGTTATGTTGCAATGAAATCTCAGACTTGAAGTTTTTCATATATTTGAATTATTGCTCCGGGTGTTGGCTGTATCAAAAATATTTAATTGTGACTTTGGGGGCTTGGTCGTGAAAAACATGGGTGCATTTGGCGGCATGTGGAGCGTTTATTTGTTTACAGATTTCTGTGTCATCCCATATACATGTATCTGCTGCCAAACATGCTTGCAACCTTTGGTGAGGTCGGAATTTGCAACCGTCTATCACCAACTTCCTATTAGGTACGGGGAAGTATTTATGGGGTGAGCAATTGCACAGTGACTCCATGCAAATATAATTTGATGACTGAGCCAGTTATATATATATATAGGTATTAAGCAAGGAATCTTTAGGCAAATGAATGTAATTAATATATGAATAATTTATGCGAACTGTTGTGCTCAATATATAAAAAATACAAATGAGAAGAAATCATTTTATAGTCTCTATGGAAGATTTGGTAGGAGGTGATAAATCCAAAGTAATAAGCAAGGAAAACTTGCAAAATCAATATTGACTCCTTTAGTACAACATTACGGAAATTTGGTGCATAGAACATTTTGAAATGTGTTTAACAACAACTTGTAAACAGTTAACAGTTAGCAGAAAAATTGTCAAGATGGAAGGGTAGCAAATTTGCCACGATATTTACAATTAAAAATCAATATAAGTACCAATAGAAAATATTGTAATAGTTTTGCCCGGGTTTGGAAAGGGGCCAAACACTATCACCAACCTGTGGGCCAACTCTGAGAACTCTGGAACCAAGCTGCCTGATGGATGATCGATTATTCCACTAGAAAGTGGGGCCAAATTTACAGGCTGACTGGTCTGGGCAAGAGGGCGAGGGAGGGGATTCAGCTGGGAAGAATTTCTCAGGGGATCTGACTCAGAAGCCTAATCTGGAGAGAGATTCGGCTGGACTAGGCTCAACCGAAAGTGGAAGGGCATGGGATTGGAAGGGAAAGGGGAAAAGGCAGATTCGGGTTAGCAGAATCTACTCCAGGAATATGAGTGGAAAGTCCTGACTCGCATGACTTCGGCTACAATACTTCTCACAAGTGAGAAATACTGTAGCCGAAGCCAAGGCCGCCCGATTTGCCCTCAATTAAGGGCTGGGGGAGACCCAAGCAAATTTCAGGTTCAGAACCTTGCCCAGAGGCCCTTAGCATTGAATCCACAAAGAGTCCCACTATCACTTGACTTTTTAACAAATCAAGTAAAGTGTCACCCATGGGATTTGAACCCGGGTCACCAATGTGACGTCTGTGTCCTCATCCCATTGGGCTATCCCTACTCCCTAAAATATAATAATTATATCACTTTTATTAATACTCTCAAAAACCTAACTGTCTACAATACAGAGTACACAATTATTATAAAATATACTGAGAACCCAGCAGACAGCCGGTGCGGTTATTGATAAACTCCCGAAAAGGAGGAGGAGGAGCTAGATATGCAAATAGATTCGGCTGATAAGCAACAGATTCGGCTGAACTAGACAAACTCGGCTTGGCCAGCCGAATCTGGGAAAAATGCAATGGTAAAGCCGAAAGTACAAATATAACAAAATGAGAATAAATATATTATTTAGATTTACAATTGCCAATGATAATTCTATGAATATATTTACTGTCAAGAGTTAGTAGCCAAGGGAGAGAGTGGGAAATCTCCAACAGTATATATTTTTAGTCTTTTCATTATTTTATCATAAACATGCTCTTCAAAAAGAAGTACATGCAAGGCTGAAAACTGCAACCCTTCCCCGGTGCAATGGAGAAGGGGATTTTCCCCCACCGTAGAAACCCAAACACCAACCTCAATCAAACACTATACACAAATGGAGTTATTCCCCTCTGAAACGGACTGCAGTTTTCAGTTTATCCGAGAGCATGTTGACAGCATTATTCAGCGTGTTTACAATTCTAGTACATACATATGGACATCAAGATGTTTACTCACCCAAAACCTGTAGCTCCGTGTCATAGCCGCACATTTCACCATCTAGTATACAGTTCCTAACACCCTTCAATCTGCCATGTATTCTAGGCGTCAGGTTGCCGTCAAACTGTGTAGCTCCGTACGTAGAAGTAAACTCGTGGCCACTAAATTGAAGAGAAAAGCAACTAGTTTACTATTTTAAATTGAGAGCCAAGTTGTTTTCATTTCAATAAAAGGTGATGGATCTATATGCATAATAGCAATGCGGCTTGCGGTGACCCAAGCCCTGGAAAACCCTCAGTACTTCCAAGGCCAGCTTACAGCCATAAAACAGGGCCTATAAATGCAAACATTTTTCTCTAAATCTTGTGTGCAACGCAACCATGGGTGGAGTACATTACACTTTCAACCCCAAGTTAAAGACATATGGTAACTGTTGTTTTTCTCATTCTGGACCTCTCCATTTCAATTCCCTTCCATATTCGAT
>JAOQGN010210555.1:0-10740 GCA_027564295.1 Himantozoum antarcticum | reverse complement strand
TCATGTACAGACTACCTATAGTAACTTTCGTTAATCGAGTCAAATTTCGTTATGCTTCGAAGCTTGATGCTTCGTAGGGTTCTCGTATAGAGAAAAAGCAAGGTTTCAAAATCTGAACGTGATAAAAAGGCCTAGTAACAAGAAAGCAGACCACGTAACTGGAAGACTATCTCCTGGTCACACGCCAAGGAAAAATGGAGGTGTATTTTCATAGGTTCATTTTTTTAGTCACCCATTACGCGGTCTTTCGAACATTAGTTCATGCAGTCTCCCAAACAGTGATTACATTTTTCTCATTAGTGTGATTGCCTACTGTGAAAAAAAGTCAGATTCCTTATTGCTGCAAAGACCGAACAAGTAGCAGTACTTGCTGTGGTTTTTCCTAAATTGCCATGGCCTGCATTGCATTTTAGGAGAAGCATGGGTTTGTAACGGAAGCCAGCCAAAACCCAGTTAGGTGCAAAGATGCAAATTTCAAGCTTAGCTTAGTTCTAAGATGTAGTTTGGGGTTTTTGGGGTTGGGCGTGATTGCACTTTATCAGAAGAAGACAACTTCTCAGTCTACATTATTCTTCTAGCCTGGTAATTCCAAAACTTGCAAAATTTCACCTACGTCCCAAAACCCTGCAGTCATAATCCCATTGCCACAGTTCGACTCTAAGTTGGGGTTTGGAGTTATTTTTCAGGGTAAATGTTCTTAGTGGGATTTTGGATTTTAGTGGAATTCAGATGCCAACAGCTGAAAATTTGCTAGGTCAATCTGATTTGCCGACATTAGGGGCTCACTTGTGGTAGTAGATTACGTTCAGTGAGAGAAGACAATTTCCAAAATAATCTACGACTTTTTTGATTTTGATACGTTATGGAGGTGGAGGCATCCAATTTTATATTGCATAGTTGCAAATATGGGTTCCAGGCAGCATTCAATCAGCATTATCACCCGGACTGCCGTTTCTGCTAGGTATTCCGTCCCTATAACACACTCTCCAAGATTAACTTAGATTAATCAATAAATCCATTGCCTACCTGTGCTAATCTACAACACTAAACCTACATGGCATTGTAGCAAACACATATTTATTAAAAATTAAAACTATTATGGAAAACATTATGGAAAACATTATGGAAAACGTGTGATAAAAGTAAAGATAAAATTCTCGTCTCTCAGCAAATTTTGGTTAACAGAGTATTACAAACCACAGAATCAATTTGGTTCATGGGATGATATATTTTTTCGGAGTGGTATTATATTTCTTAGTGGGATTTTGGCAGTGGGATTTTAGGATAGTGGTATTTATGCCTGGTGGGATGTAGTACAGTGGGATATTAGTGCATTGGGATAATTGACGGTGGTATTTTAGGCAGTGGTATTACAACATCCAAGTGGGATTTTAGCAGTACTATTTCGAGTGAGTCGTATATTTTACAGTGGTATTTGGGGTGAGTAGGATATATTACAGTAATATTTGGGCATTGGGATTATGACATGGGAATTTGTCTGGCTGCCGATTAGATCACATTGATGCAATGCAGTCCCACCCAATAAACCCAGCCGGTGTGCCAGCCACCCAATAAACCCAGCCGGTGTGCCAGCCGCCCAATAAAACCAGCCGGTGTGCCAGTCACCCAATAAACCCTGCCGGTGTGCCAGCTACCCGATAACCCAGCCGGTGTGCCAATTTACAGTCTACAACAGCTACAGGTCTACATTATATCCCAAGGTGGTAGTGTAAGCTGTAACAATTAAATACAAGGCCATACAAGTACATGCATGTGTATAAATGTGGGCAGTATCAATTAATACTCATAAAAATTGCCACGTGATTGTTTATTTGCCCAACAGGATACTGCAGCAAGATGAAGTGCACATGGATTGTTGTGATGAGTATATACTTTGGTCTATTGAGGAACACACCGATTCTAGCCATGGAAACCATGCAATCCAGCACTGGATGCTCTGAAGGTGTCTGAAGTATGCAGGTGTCATATACCCAGCTCATCCCTCATGACTATAAGATGTGACGATATGAACCTAACCACCTTTCCCAGCTTCTCCTTCCCGACACAAAATAGTATCCGCACATTGCTATCTGTATCTCATAACAACCTGACAATTGTAGGGCCTAATGCTTTGGCCAACCTCAACAATGTACAAGCAGTGTGGCTAATAAACAATAGTCTAAGTGAAGTGAATTATCGTTGGTCAGGAGAGCAGAGGCTAAATATCAAAGCATTGTATCTCACTAGGAATAAACTAACAGCCAATCAACTTATCGCTGCCTTGTTAATAGTCCCATATCTACAGGAACTTGATGTATCTGAGAATCCTCTGGAATCCCTTCACTTGCCGGGTACCCTGTATTTATCAAAATTAGAAGTTTTAAAAGTTCGAAATAATAAATTACCGTTTGTCTCAGTGAGTCTGTTACCAGCCTTAAGAATCTTACACACATTAGTGTTATCTGGGTGTGGGATACGAGAGGCAAGCTCGACACTTTTAGCTACCACAGAAAATACAATGCGTTATATAGACGTCTCTAACAATAATCTCATGGATGGAGCACTGTCTTTCCTGCAAAATTGTGCAAACTTAATATTTCTCGATTTAAGCTCAAATAATTTAAGTTCTCCGTTTTATTACCTGGACTATCTTCCCCTGATAGAAATACTGGATTTAAGTAACAACAGATTGATGACTGTATCATTTGATGAGATGGCAGCGTTAAGAAAGCTTAGTCTGGATAACTGCTCTCTAACTTACTTTGACTTGCCATCAGATAATATGCCAATAGAGTTGAGAAGACTGTCAATGGCAGATAATGAGCTCTCTGCCATCCCTGATATCTTGCAGTACTTACAGCTTCTGGAACATCTGAATCTCAGCAACAATAACATCTCTACACTCCCAGAGTTCATGACCAATGAGTCATCACTACAACGACTTAAATATGTGGACCTTTCAGCAAATATGTTCAAGTATCCACCAAAGTGTTTCTTTGATCAGCATTCAAAGCTTCAACAACTAATCATGAACCACGGAGTGTTGCAAGCCGTTCTATATGAAACTTTTATCAGCTCACGTTACTTGTGGTTTGTCGATTTGTCTCACAATATGAACACTTACATTGAGTCAGTCATATTCCACGGTCTCTCTCCCTACGCAACGCTGGATTTAAGGCACAACTTGTTAGTAACTATTCATGAGGACATAATTGCACTGGTGCCAGTAGGATTGACATTCAAGTTTCAGTTCAATCCATTTGAATGCTATTGCAACGGCAACTGGTTGACCACGTTTCCTGGAGATATTCAACCGGCAGAATGCAGCCATACTCCTAAACCGGAAAATGTGACTGGCGCATGAAACATTTTTTCTCAGGAGAATTGGACTTGTGTAAGCAATATAGATGCTTGTACTATAGTGCTACCATTGACTACTAGTACCACAGTGCAACCTTTGACTACTAGTACCACAGTGCAACCTTTGACTACTAGTACCACAGTGCTACCATTGACTACTAGTACCACAGTGCTACCTTTGACTAGAGTACCACAGTGCTACCTTTGACTACGAGTACCACAGTGCTACCTTTGACTACTAGTACCACAGTGCTACCTTTGACTACGAGTACCACAGTGCTACCTTTGACTACTAGTTATGATCAATCTACAATGATGCCGTCTGTCACACTCCCTCCAGTCACATTACAGAGGTCATCAAAATCGGCTATAACATCAGAAGTGGCTATGACATCAGAATTGGCTAAGACATCAGAATCGGCTATGACATCAGAATCGGCTATGACTCTTGAATTATTGACTACATCTCTGACAACACAATTGAAACAGAACGAGATGTTTAGCAGCACAATTGATCCGCAATCATCATCACAGAGCTCCATTGACCGGACATCCTCCACTAGTACTGTTACACCAATAACTAATGGTACTACCATAGATGCCAAGACGACCACCAATATACTTCCCAGTCACACGGAGACCCCTTTATTGCCAACCTCTTTGTCGACATCTTATGTTACATTAGCTAATGATACTACTATACACATGTATGTTGAAGTGACTACTAATGTGCCTATCAATCCCACAGAGACTCCTCTACCGATCACTGATAATACTACTTTAGTTAACACAACTATCACAGACACTAAGACTACTATCGGCAAGCTTGCCGACCACACTATCAAGTCTTTGTTGACCACTGGCCAGTCGACTATAGATTACAATCCATCTACCCCTACTGCTGCACTAGATACATCCAAAGTTGATGTGTTCTCCAAGCTACCGAATGGTGACCCTCAGTTACAGTCAAAAAGTAAGTACGGTATTAGTTGTCGTGTGTCATGTGTCTCCTGTCTAGCTCAATAAAGCACTTCATCACTGCACTGTCAATTGCTATGTGGCCAATAATCTGTTTCCTACTTGGGTGAGGATCATGTTTGGGTTGGCAGTTTGGGATGGTGCTTGGTTTGACTCCTGCTACTGGGCGATCTCCGGTATGCCTATTGTCCAGGTGAAAATACCGGGCAGCAATATTTTCGGTGCAGCAGACTCTAATAAACCATGCAAAATATGAAAGTCTACTGTATTAAAATATCTTGCGCAATGCATTTGACCTTACTATACGCTGCTCTTACACTGATCTTACACTGATCTTACACCAGTACAAGTAACATTCATATCATTCTCAAGCTCAAATTTTGAGGAATTAACACTGTCTGTCACAGGACCTCGCCTGGTGAGGCGGAGGTGCCGCACAGCACAGGTGCCGCACAGCACAGGTGAGGTGCCACACAACACGGGTGAGGTGCCACACAGCACAGGTGAGGTGCCACACAACACGGGTGAGGTGCCACAAAGCACAGGTGCCACACAACACGGGTGAGGTGCCACACAGCACAGGTGAGGTGCTGCACAGGTACACCTACTGAAGCGTTATAATAAGCCTAAAACGTGAGCTCTGCCCACAGTTTAGGCTCCTTTATAACTCGATAACTACCAGAGATTTTTCAAAATAGTTTTCAACTATAGATTGCCCATACCACCAGAAGGGTGAATACAAGAAATCACAGCGGTGCCGCATTCCAGTTATGGGATATACAGTGGTACCACTTAACTCAAACCCCAGGGGACCACACAAAAAAGTTCGAGTTATAAAATAGTACATTTAACTGGTTCTTTTCTCCTTAAATCTATTTTATAGTACATGTAAAATATAATGCATTACAATGGGACATGGATAGTTGAAATTCAAGGACAAGGATTGTGAATTTCAGTCTAATATGCAATTCGTGTTTGATAGCCAATTATTTTGGTCATTGTGTTAGTGAAAAGGTAGTAGAAAGCTCAAATTTTGATGCTCGAAAAGGTTGAGTTATGAGCGAACGTTTGAATATTGTGCAGCAGATTATCATTAGCTGAGCAGGGACTGAACTGGTGGGTTTGAGCTATCAAATAATTTGAGTTAACCAAGGCAGAGTTATCCAGACTCCACTGTAGATGGTTAAAATCTTCAAAATCACATAGGATCGGCATTGGACATTCAGGTACTTGACACCAGAAGTGGTTACATTGAATAAACCATTCATGCATTGGTAGACAAATATTTTGATTAGCGAATTCACTTCATCCACTTCTGGTGTCAACCTCAATTGAGCTTAATACAATCTTAAATGAGTTTTTGGGCTTTTAACCAGCTGTATTATCTCATGACGGGAATGCAGCAAAGCCATGAATTTTTGTGTGTGTTTGTTCCTGTGATATTGCAATAATATTTGGTTAAGAGTAATATATATATATTATAATATGTATATATTACTTTCTATAATACATATTAAGATATAAGATGACTTGTAGCAATTTCAACAATAGACATCGGTAGGTTTATATTGAGAGTTATCTCCTCTTTCCCTTTGTTATTTATTCTAATTGCCGAGTGGTTTTACAAGTTATCTATTCTCATATAATTCAGTAGATTTACATTGAGAATTATCTTCTCTTGCCTTTTGCTATTTATTCTAATTTCTGAGTGGTTTTACAAGTTATCTATTCTCATATAATTCGGTAGGTTTATATTGAGAATTATCTTCTCTTTCCTTTTGTTACTTGTTCTAATTGCCGAGTGGTTTTACAAGTTATCTACTATTATAATTCACTCTCATCATTATTTGTTCAAGTTATCTGCTCTTTTATTACCGAAGGCATTGTTTGTTATTATCTATCTTCGAAGTTATTGTTCTCTTATCTTACCACCACTTGACATTCCCGAAGGCACAATAATGGTCATTAATAAGAGAGCAGTCTTTGCCGAATCAACTTGTGATTATTTCCAATGATCTCTGAATATTCTGAATACTATTACTAGTAAGGAACAATGCAAGTAGTGAATTGAACAATGGTACACTGAAAAGCTCCCAAGTTTATAGAGCGCTTTACAAGTAAATGAAATAATAATAATAATAATATACTATTTCACAAAGTAGCATCAATAGTGATAACAATAAAATACTAACATGCATGTAACATGTATATAGGTAACAAGGCTTTGCTCTTGACCACGAGTTCTTCTCTTATTCCAGTACTACCCGATCTACCAATGAAAGGTAGTTGGTCTGTTTAGAGAAGCCAGTTGTCAAGCACA
Source organism: Himantozoum antarcticum (assembly GCA_027564295.1). Classification (NCBI taxonomy): domain Eukaryota; kingdom Metazoa; phylum Bryozoa; class Gymnolaemata; order Cheilostomatida; family Bugulidae; genus Himantozoum; species Himantozoum antarcticum. The sequence continues at coordinate 4,082 of JAOQGN010210555.1, read as the reverse complement.
GAGTCCAAAGCTCAACTGAACTCAACTGCCAAATCAACTCTACTTACAAAGGAAAAATCAAGGAGGCTGCCGAATGGTTGCTAAGCCATTGAACATATATAAATTTCAACACATATTCAAAAATGATTTGACAGGAAGTTAACAGCATCTCTCAGATTAGGCATGATGAAAAAGACATTTGGCAAGTAAAAATAGATTTGGCCAGACAAAGATATGGACCCGGTCATAGACTAGTAATCATGGATTTGACAAGACAAGTATATAATATATGGATTCAATCATACACAGTATGATGGAAAATGTAACAACGGCAACAACAATATATACACATGATACAATAACCTTATTCAATTATATAATGGCTTTCAACCTCCATGATAGTTTGAAGAGACACTAGATGTCATAGAAATGATGGGCATTAGACGGAACTGAAGAAGTAACGTCACGTATTTACAATTTACTGACATTGTCGGTAGAGCGGGGAGATAAATTTATAATAATATTATACAGAATCCACATTTGAAAAATATTTTGAAACACTTGTGGTAGTTTTGAAGTTTTCGAGTTACAAAATAGCCTAAAATGTGGGGAGCTCAGTGCCCTAAGCTTGGGCTTAGCGCTGGGCTAGACTTATTATGTACGCTATCGTCCATCTCGAGTTATGTGCTTAGTGCACTGCTATGCCAGTAACTGAATAACATCACAAGTTTTTATACGTATCAAACAAATCAGTGTATGTCCCCACAATTATTGTTTGCGTTTTAGATGCGGCAAATATCCAGCATGCACCATATTTCAATGGCTGCTCTACACTATTCTCTCTATTCCTCTACCTGAGATGGCAGGGGGTGGCATGAGACACCAGCAGCACATTAGGTAACAAGTCTTAGTGGAAGATCTTATTTTGAACAGATTTCTTACCAATTTACTGAAATTACCAAACATGTTCACTGTTTATGTGATACCTGTTTCATGATAGCAAACATTATTAAACGAAATTCACCGGAAGAGGGAAAATAGATATTTTAACTATTTAAAATTATATTCAAGTGGAGTTTAATATAGTATTCAAGCCCTAGTCAAGTTTAAATAATTCTATTCAACCATTTATTGCCATTGTGATAAAAGTAAACACCCATTTTATATTAATTATTTTATTGTATGATTATGTAAATAGAACAGGGACAGCAAATTGAAGATGATGAATCGCTATAATATTCACATCTGCTAGGATTCCTTTAGTAGCTCATGAGAAGATGATGAAGCACTATAATATTCACATCTACTAGGATTCCTTTAGTAGCTCATGAGAAGATGATGAAGCACTATAATATTCACATCTGCTAGGATTCCTTTAGTAGCTCATGAGAGAATAAAGTATTTTATGTGTTTTTTAATCATTTTCTTTTAATATTTTAAAATGTATTATTGTCCATTTGGTAAATATAGATCTAATACATATACATAATATGTAGTATAACACTACATAGTACATAATATATTACGTACTGTACTATATTATGTATGTATATTGTGTACTTACACTGATAATTGATATACCTTGGATATCGACGCATATAAATAGATATTGATACAGATTACTGTACACTATTTGTATTACTAAACCTTAGACATATCTTGGAGTTGTCAAACCCATGCTATGCATGGGTAATAATAATAATAAAATTATTAATTCGAAACTATCAGTGAAACATATGTGTTAAATTGACAAAAGTTGTACGTAATTGTAGGCTCATTAGACCGATACAGAAACTAGGGTAGTGTACTATAATATTGTAATGGAATCGCGGTCTCCCCCGGACTAACATACACAAGTACATGCTACCCGGATTGTACTACTAGCGGATTACACGACTCTCATTGTACTATGTATAGCACCGGCATTTTAATGATCACCGGTGCCCCTCGGGCTTTGCCTGTTGCTAGATTATGTATTGTATAGCCGACTACACACGCAGTGTGTGGTCAGCTTTTTGTGCATAAAAGCAAATGTGTATTTGTTGTTATCATCCATTCCGCTGGTAACTCCTATTGTTTTCCTGCAATAAAAGCTTGTACCAATATATTGTGATATCCTTGAACATCTTATAATATAATCCACTATATTTTTATTCCACACTATTGATTCCCGTTTTGGCCGAGGGCCGATAATTGCATCTCGGCACTCTGCGCAGAACCTGACCAGAGGCGTTGGTTGAGCAGAATAGGGAGTTCTCTTGCAGTCTCCTCTCACCATTTCCCTGCCTTGGTTCCATGACTGCTGTTGCCCTGCTCTAGGGGAGTAGAAGACACATGTAACAATATACCAGAGCATTAGACTTGGGTGGTGGTAGGGAGCCATATCAATAGGCCCGTCCCACTACTGTTGGACCGGCACCCCTACTAACACAAGAACTAGTGTGTGTGTGTACTATGACGTCAGAACCCCTACTAACACAAGAACTAGTGTACTATGACGTTAGAACCCCTACTAGCAGAAAAACTAGAGTGCACTATGACGTTAGAACCCTTACTAACACAAGAACTTGTGTGTACTATGACGTTAGAACCTCTACTATGTACTAACACAAGAACTAGTGTGTACTATGATGTTAGACTAGCCATGTCCCTATATGCTACTTTCACAATACAATACGGTTTTACAAAACTTTATTGAAAGCTTTCCATGTTATCAAATGACAGATAGTATGATATTTAAAATCAACTTAAAAGACACATTTCAGTTCAGCTGATCATATCGCTATAAGCAATAGCTAATAAAACAGCCAACAGCTCATAAATAATCTGCCAATGCTAACATCATACACTTTAATCAAATCAAGTTTAGCAACATATTGCACCTTGCCACATCGCCACTAGTTGACGATTAACTGACAACCTCCGTATATAAAGCAATAGCAGGACACGTAGTACCTACACCTTACACAGTCCTAATAGAAGTAGTAGTACCGCCATGTAGGACTGTCGTCAACCTCCCCATTACAGTCCTCATAGAAGTAGTAGTAGTACCACCATGTCGGGCAGCAGTCAACCTCCACATTACACAGTCTTCATAGTAGAGGGTCGCTGGTGTTTCTAAAGTTAAATGTTCCTTTGAGTAGGCGACATGACATCATACTAGAGGAATCGGAAGGCAATGAGTAAGGACCTTTCTCGTCTACATAGAAATGTCTGAATGAGCAGAAGGTCAAAGCAATAACATGGATGCAGCGTGACAAATTGGCAGATGTCTCATAGTCAATATGTCAAAGAAATAGAATAAAGTTTACAAATAATCATTTATGGAACAGTATTAGTGGCCATTTTCAAGGACAGCTGGGGACAAAATATTCACTTCATCGGGAATATCAAAAAGGTACCTTCTACCTTCGCAGCGAGAACACAACACTGGCTAAAATCAATGATTATTGGGTGTTGTCTACTCATTGTGAGGGCAAACTGTTACTCAAAAATAGCAATATATTATTAGTATTATGGGAGCAGTACGAGTTATGGGTTATGAGATGCTACTAGTTCTACAGGTCTTATTTAAGAAAAGTTTTGCTTACCCCAAAGGCTGATCACCAGCAATTCATAATCCCATACAGATATTCAAAGCAACATTTTAAAACATACCAAAGCAATTTTCCTTTTGTATTCTTACCATAGCCACGCACCCACTGACCCACTTTACAACAATTATTGTCTTCAGATCTTCCAAAGATAATAGTTTTTACATAATATCCTTATTAATAAACATACTATTTCACAATATTCTTTAAAATTCATCTAGCTATTTAGTAGTCACACAACATCGCAACCGGAGGCGTAATTTCCTATCTTGCACAGTCGCAATGCGAGAGTCAAATTTGGTGAGAGTTGGCTTGGAAGGGGAGAAATGCGAGAATTGTGCCCAAGTTTAAATTTAATACTACACATTGGACAAACTTTACTTGTATTGAAAGCGATTGTTTGTTGACTGAAATGAAACCGTTTTAAACAGGTGGATCCTCATAAAGTTCATGTAACTATAACATGAGTTTATTATAAATGTTGTAGTAGAGATCATTGGGAGACCATAG
>JAOQGN010210444.1:0-10741 GCA_027564295.1 Himantozoum antarcticum | reverse complement strand
CTGCATAAAGCAAGGTAATTATATAATGTTATTGCAATGCCACTAGATGGTATAGTGTCCCGTATTCTCAGCAACAGATAACTTGGATCTTGGCTAGATAATAGAGGCAGCTGTCTACATCTGTAGGATGCATCTTATGTAACGTTATGTAATGCGTTATGTAACACAAACATATAAGCGTGTTGATGTCCCTCTCATGTTTCACATTGGTTCTAGGGGGTTTAAGCTCCCACCCCAAACACATGCAGGACAATAGGTTGTCCTAGTAAAATCCAATTGCAACAAACATAACAAAAGCTAGCCAATCGGAACAAGAGTTGGGGTCTTCGTCGTAAAAAGAGTGTCCGCTTTTGGAAGTACCATGAAAGCAGACAACTCCCGGGTAGGAAAAAAACAAAACTAAAACAATCATTTCTATTCACTGGTGCAATAATTAATGCTGATTATAATGTGTTTGCTATTCACAAATGTCAACTATTCTGTGACAGAGGCCTTACGAACCTTGTTTAGTGGGTTAAATAACTGAGAACATGAGGGCCTCACGCCCTTAAGAGGAAATGTAACTTGGGCTAATCACTTATGGTGGGTTGGAAATGGGTATGCATGGGATTTACATAATGTACTATTGAAATATCTATTGAAACGTCGCTATTGAAATATCCCTTAGGCCTATCAATCGCAAAGCTTGAGGATCCTCCGAACAGTCCGGCACGGTAATGGGTGTCCGGTACTAGTCCGGCACCCATTACCGTTAAACAAAAGTTGGCCTAATTATATAGATATGTCAATCATCAGACGCGCATTGGGATTTGTCAGTTGCAATGGGATATTATTGACGAAAGGGGACACATGCTGAAATTTTTGGCCAATATGCTAAAATAGCACTTGTCAATTTAGATACTGTGAGCTGCAATCAGAACCTGTGATACTTTTCAAATATCAAAAAAGGGGGACTGCGTTCTAGTAAGGTACGAGTTCACCTTTTGGTAGGTCGCCCATGGCAACAAATTGCTATCGATTTAGTCGGCCATATACCTACACCAAATCTGGTAATAAGTGGATGCTGGTACGCACCGACCACATTACCAGATGATTTGATGCCTTAGCCATTTACGATGCTGTAGGATCTGAGGTCGCCCAAGATTCGGACAAGCGTGTATTTTGTTACTTCGGTCTCCCCGAGTGTTTGCACTCCGATAGAGGTGCACAGTTCAAATCTGGCTTGATGCGGTAACTGTGCGACCTCTCAGGGGTGGAGAAGATCCATACCACCCCATACCATCCACAGAGCAATGGTATGGTGGAGAGGGGGTAACAAAACACTCAGCGACAGACTCATACAGTGGAGGACACCGACAGTCCCGACAGTGGAGAGGGACAAGACAGTTGGGACGAAGTGCTGCCACAAATCATGAGATCATTTAGAGTGACACTGAATTCCTTTGCAGAACAAAGCGCAAACTTTCTGATGCTTGGAAGGCAATGTCGGCTCCCGCTATGTTAGTATATGGCGCCAGCATAGTTCCAATGGAAGCCCACACAGAGTAAGCCCACACAGAGTAAGCCCACACAGAGTAAGCCCACACAGAGTAAGCCCACACAACGTTGATTTGGAAAAGTGCATGAGTTGTTGTGGGCACGACAAACAGCTTCTATACCTTCAAACAACAAAGATAACTGTATGTACGGCATTGGACATGAGGTGTTGGTAGGTAGCTGTCGACAAAGAAAAGGCGTTAACCCCGAGATGTAACCCCAATTTGTAGGCCCTTTCAGAGTAGTCGCAGTCTATCCAAACCATACCTGCCGACTGGCACAGTAAAGGTCGATTGTAAACGAGTATTGGGTCTAATATTATCGTCGTCCTATGCCAGTCGATGAACGTCCACTTGAACAACCTGTTGTAGCACATTGGTCAAGGAATGCATCCAACTCGACTGGTAAAGGGAGCAATTAATCAATCAACTGGATGCCAACCCCATTCTGCTAGGAAATACAAGCCTAACCAGGCAGTAGCCCTTGTACATCCTGGCACCAGTCCTGTCAGATCCAAGGGAAATGCAGGTCGAGGTGGAGAACATCGTCGACTTGTCCAGATGAAAACTCTGCTACATTAAATTAGGCTGGTACTGATGCTAGTTTTGATCAAGTAGAGGGCAGTAATCTCAAGCGTCGAGGAGGGGTTAGAAGGCAATGACATGGTAAAGCCTCTGGTCAGACGAAATCTGATTCAGTTGAGGCTAATAAAACCACTGTCAATGCTGAAGCACAATCTCACAATGGAGAGCCAAAGCAATGTAAGAGGGCTCTCACGCGGTATGATAATTCTATATCACATCAGGATTGTGTCTTGGTGACTAATCCTTATTAGGTGCTCATCTTATTTATTCAATTTAGAGAAGGCATCTATTCCCTGTTTTATTATTATTTGAAACAGGAAGGGTGCCAAAGTCATTCATAGACATATACATCGTCATTCATTGGAAAGATACTATGGTGGTTACTATTTGTGGTTGTTACGTAGTAACGGTAGTTAAGCCTCGGTGAAATTGGAAACCAGCCAGTCTCCTATCTCTAACTAGCATTGACGTCATTACTAGTCGGCTGACAACTTACGCCATGTGCGATCACGTGATCAAGAGGTATTTTGTGACTAGTCACATGGCAACTTACGCCTGCGATCACGTGACCGTAGGAGATTAAATTAGTGCCAATTTATTATATATTATATTATGTTATTTACTTTATTTTACCCATCAAGTATTTTGGGATACATATAAGATCATGTTTACAATATTGGCGATAAAATCATACTATGATTTGGTAATAACAATAATAATAATTCGGAGGTTCATTGAGTAAACAACAATTTAAAAATTAAAAGACAAGTTTTTGCTATACAGGGCAGTTCTGGACTTGAATGATTGTGGGTGATGTCTCATGGATCGTCTTATATACATGTATGTACTGGGTTGGCAGATGTTAGATAGTGTTTTAATGGATGGGAGTCATCAGCATCTTTCAGTTTTGGACATATTTACAGCATAACTCTTTTAAGTACAGATTGATTTCTTGCAGTCCAGATGTTAACAATCGGTCAGAATAGGGTTCAACTGCTGGGTATATAATTTTGGGGCAGAGTCGTTAGTATCGCTCTAGGATTTGCTTACTAGCATTCGTATTGTATGGATACCAGGCAGCTGCAGCGTAAGTGATTATTGGCAGAATTCTCATTCTGTAGAACATCAGCAGCAGGGTGAACTCCTGCTCCCTTTAGTTGTATTATGGAGTGAAAGGCAGCTTTGGATTTGCAGATAGATGCCTCCACATGCTGATTGAAGTGTAGGTGTTGGTCAAAAGTTACACCTAGCAGCTTTACATTTTCAACATTGTCAATAGCAGTGTTGTTGATATGGATTGATGGAGATGAGATCATCTTTTGTAGGGTGAACCATTTACTTTTAGTTTCCAGGGTGTTAAGCGTCATGTAGTTCGAGTCGCACCAGTCTGCGGAATTGGCATCCTCCTGAAGGAATGTGTTTAGTGAGATGGTGGCCGTTCATGGGGTAGAGGCTGATATGGTGACATCGTTTTGGGTGATCGGATTGTAAATGGTAGTATCATCAGCGTACTTTATATAGTTCAATTCAGTATAATATAGTTATTGAGACAGGAGAAACATTATAAAATTTCTCCGAAATAAATCTTACGGCGTCACCATCTTCTAATGCAATTGATGTCTGGCGTCAAACGTCTACTAGTACAACGTATTTATCTATTTAGTATGCAATGGGGAAACATAGCATTGTTATTGTGGGAGTGCCACTAAGTTTGCAAACTGGATAGTTATTTTAGTATAGTTTTAGTCTTTTTTCTTTCTCAACAAGTACATCTAAACAAAAATAAAATTTGAGAGCAAACTATAATATTATTCAAATTCATTTATCAAGTGTTTAGTTGTCTGAAATGTCGATGGCAATGTGCAGAGCCTAGATACCGCACGAGCAAACTTCCGTAGCAAGAGGCTCTTGCTCAACACCAAGTTACCCAGGCCCACCTAACACCACCGTCCGACAGGGCAGATAACTCCAAATTGCAGTTGGCCTGATTGCCCAGGCTGAAACCACTGCTGTTCACAAGTCATGTTTTGTCAAATCACAAGTCAAACATTGTTGTTCAGAGCCAAATACACTCGCATTACAGATTAAAACCAATTACATATATATTTATCATGCTGTATTGCTGACATTTTACATTTACATTTCAGTTTTACTATTTATATTCTGTTTGCTAGAATGGTAAAAACTGAATGTGCGGTATAAAACTAGCAAGTTAATAGACATGAATAAATTTCAAGTCCATACATAGGCGAATGCAAGTAATAAGGAGCAAGATTCAAGTCATGTGTTTCAAATGATATTTCAATTCACGTCAAGTGAAACATGTAATTCTATTTGACTGAACACCTCTGGCTATAAACTCAAGTCTGAACACCTCTGGCTATAATCTCAAGTCTGAACACCTCTGGCTATAATCTCAAGTCTGAACACCTCTGGCTATAAACTCAAGTCTGAACACCTCTGGCTATAATCTCATGTCTGAACACCTCTGGCTATAAACTCAAGTCTGAACACCTCTGGCTATAAACTCAAGTCTGAACACCTCTGGCTATCATCTCAAGTCTGAACACCTCTGGCTATAAACTCAAGTCTGAACACCTCTGGCTATAAACTCAAGTCTGAACAGCTCTGGCTATAAACTCAAGTCTGAACACCTCTGGCTATAAACTCAAGTCTGAACGCCTCTGGCTATAAACTCAAGTCTGAACACCTCTGGCTATAAACTCAAGTCTGAACACCTCTGGCTATAAACTCAAGTCTGAACACCTCTGGCTATAATCTCAAGTCTGAACACCTCTGGCTATAAACTCAAGTCTGAACACCTCTGACTATAAACTCAAGTCATGCGATGTAATCCTATTATAATTACTGGACTGGATATTGGACAATATTTTCACTGTCCTAAATTGAGTTGTTTTTGTTGGAATATCGTTCAAGTTAGCCTTTGCTATTGCAATAATATTGTCCAATCTGCTGGTTGATTGGTCAATGTGATGTGATCATCTATCTGCCTACATGTGGGGTATGAGGGTTGTTGTCATGCAAATGTTGCCAAATTATATCATAACTGTATGATTACACCGTTTCCAATTACTTATTTCAAAATCAGTTGGATAAATTGTACTGGTATCCACCTAGTAGCATTTTAAATGCTAATATTGAATATTGATCAATTTTTTATTTTAAATAAATTATTGTTTGTGCCAGCATTAGGTAACAGCTTTCCAGCATATTTCTAATTTCTAATCGGCGAAATCGATATTACTTTGATAGAAGGCTATTATTGTTATTGACTACAGTTGGATATGATTGGATTAGATAATAGATTGGAGATACAGTGCAAATAATAGTGATTCGCTAAAAGCTATGATATTGACTTTTAGTTAGGGAGTTGTCTGTTCACAATTTCACTAGAGTAACTATGGTCTGTGAACAGACAACTCCATGTATGACAAGTGTAAGATGCAACCCATCACTTCAATGATACGGTGACGATAATAATTATTAAATATTTCATGTATCATTATACTACATGTAACTGTATATAATACACGCTATTGTAATCATACCATTGATTTATCAACTCGTGGTTTGTGGTAGAAATAAAGACCTCTTGAAAGGCATTTGTTATACAATTTTGTTTGTTTTGCCACAGGTATGACAGGCAAAGAGAGAATAGAATATCTGAAGACAAGATCTGGAGAATATACTAAGCTCCGAGATAAATGGAAGACGGAGTATAAAAACAACCAGAACGATCTCTCGGACCCGATGAGGTGAAGTACTAATTAATTTGAGAGCTTTCTGGGGGTATTCACATATTATGTGCTTATGACTGTAGCTTGCTGTTGATAAATTACCATTGAGGGATTCAAAGTGGCTACAAATATCAGTGCAAATCAACCTTGGGATGATGCATTGCCATGGCAAATAATCTGATCATTGCGTGTTGAGAGTATATCAAAGGCACCAGGCAGTGTATCAAAATCCTCTCAGCTATTGTTAATGAGGTGATTGGTGAGGGCATGCTTGTGTTAAGATGTGGAAGTCGAATTTAACATAGAATAGGGAGTAAATACATAATCATTCATCAAAAACTATTTATTCCCGACCAACTCGTAAAGATCTCAGCTCAAGTTACATTCTGCGTAATTGTTTAATACGTTTATTCAGGCCAATGCAAGTTCACGCCTTAATTACTGATGTGAACTTTGGGTCTTACATACTTGTCATCTTCCACATTTCCATTTCCTCTTTTTGACCAAACATGGATTGCAGTCATTGCTAGTTATAAGAACATCGTGCTGACTATGTTTTATTTATCATATGACGTTATCAGTAATTTTCATATTGTTATATTTGCTACCAACGATAATATATCATCCAGGAGTACATAAAAAATAAATATTACAATTACTAAATATTACAATTGCTAAATATTACAATTGCTATTATAGTATTTCATAAAACGTAAAAAACTGTTACTTCTCTTAAAAGTGCAGCATTATATCTATATGTAAAACAATAACAAGCGATGTTCTTCGTCTATTAAATGTCAATTTGCTAATTCCTTACAATTTAGTGCTTATTGTACGGAATCCAATACAATTACATGCAATTATAGCAAAATCATTTCATATTATATTTTCTGCAGATTTGTTACTAGTATGGTTAAAAAGGATGTGATACGAACAGACCGAAATCACCCGTATTATAAGGGAAGGGATGACAACAAGCATACGCTGGCCTTATTTGAGTTGCTGTGCACGTATTCACTCAATCACCCGGACACCTCGTACTGCCAGGGCATGTGTGACTTAGCCTCACCCCTTCTTGCTGTACAGGACAACGAGGCCCATGCATACTTACTATTCTGTGCACTTATGCAGCGCATGAAGCATAACTTCTCCTTTGATGGAAAGGCAATCAATACAAAGTTTGAACATCTAACTCAGCTATTAACTTTCCTAGATCCGGAATTCTACTATTACATGCAGGAACATGAAGTCGATGATTTACTTTTCTCATATCGGTGGCTACTGTTGGAAATGAAGCGTGAGTTTCCTTTTCAGGACTCGCTGTATTTCACGGAGGTGATGTGGAGCTCACTACCGACTGTGCCAGGCCATAAAGATATCCCTTTTAAACAGGAAGAGGGTTTACTCTCTTTTGAAACGAGGTCGATTAAAATGTCAGCATTTAGTACAATGAGTTCATTAGATGGTGATACTGACTCTCTAGCCGCTACAAACTCCTCCGTACTCAGCATCTACCCAGACTGTGAGCCGCTATCCATAGATGAAGCCTTTTTAGAGAGACGCAAAAGTATAGACCGTGTTCTAATGCAGCAAACTGATGATGATGCGGAGAGCGATACAGACCCCCCACCTAGTATATCTTCCACCTCATCATGCCAATGCTGCTCACCTGTAGAGCCAGAAATTATGCTGAAAGGAAGTGTGTTTTACTTTGACCTGGAGGGGAATGATCTTACATTGCAATGCCAGTGCGCAAAGTCGGTGGACTCTGGTTTCCTGTCCAGGCCAAGTTCTCCTGTCAAACCGGAATTCTTTACTCAAAACCACTCATGTCACATGTCTGAGACGAGCACTAGCAGTTTATCTGACCTATTCCCTCCCCCCAAAGAGTTTGGGTATGGAAACCCATTTGTGCTGTTTGCTGCGCTGGCAATGATACTTCAGCAAAGAGATATTATTATGGAGAACAAGATGGACTTCAACGACATAGTAATGTTATTTGATAGTTACAAATGCCAACACGATGTTCATGCTGTTCTAAAAGAAGCCAAACAGCTATACGAGGCCTACATATCCAATGATCTGGAGCCAGATGATGAAGATTTTGTACATATTGAAATATCCACTGGCAATTGCGAGCAGGTCCATGACCATGACTCTTAACAATCTTACCCAAAACAATGGTGCTGTTTAATGCTGATATACGTCATCACAGGTTCTTAAAAGGTATCAAAATAATTATGCATTTTACTGGTGCTGCATATTATATTCTACGTATTTATTTATTTTTGTATTACAATTATATTAACACTTGCTGTATTTTGCTTTTTACCATATTGATATAATGTTGCTGTTTGCTGTGCACAACCAATGCATTCTCAGTGTCCTCTTACACTGTAACTGTAAGTAATTAATGCATCATGCAAAATTCATTCCATTTTTGTGTTCTTTCTAGTCATAACCTCTGTATCTTTCCAATAATGTTACGTGATATAAATTTATCTCAGACATTATTTGCATAGTCTATATTTAGTGAATGTGAATCATTTTAAAAAATCAAGGCACTGATGAGTTCGAAAGTCTATGCACGTATAAAGTGTAAACAAGCCGCAGACGTTCAAATCATGCATTTTTGATAACAAATAATTATAGCAATAACAATAGCAATTATAGCAAACGATAATCTGTTAACAATCTCACTCAATTTCTTCATCACAACAATGATCATGTGACAGTGTTAGTGATACCCTGGGTAAGTTCAACTCTTTAGCCTGTATGCATTGATCAATATTGAAAACATTAAAAATGCATTATAAGCAAAAGAAATATGGGAACCTATTGAAAGATTATATAGTACTTAGGACACAAGTCGGTCTATTATTTTTAGGAATTTTGTAAAACAAAATTCCTTTACACTAGGGCATTATCATTGCATGATGATGTGCATTTGCAGTCATAGCAAGTCAACAGCTGTATAGTAGATTTTTAGGTATTCATGTTCACAAAACTTATTTAGTTTGACATCAAATCGCAGCGCAAAATTACCAGTGAGGTATGTTTTCTATAGTTCATTCACTTCAGTTGGGCGAGATCTGGAAGAATTAATGTACCCGTGATAATGGTGTCGTACAGTATTCTACACCTAGCCCAGATACACCATAGCCCATTCTACACCATATAGCATTCATGCACCTAGCCGAATAGAACATTCTTGAATGCTATTCTAGAATGTTCTAGAATATTTTAAAATGCTTGGGCATACACCTAGCCGAATATTTCATCCTATCTCAGCTGTTAGGCCGAAATATTCAACGAACACTTATCTTATAGTTCCAGTATTTTTGAGAAATGACTAGTTATTATTATTGGCACTATTAGTTACACGGATATTTTTGGTGTACACGTAACTTTTACGATGGATTTCACAAAGCCTAAGAAAGCAACTTGTTTCTGAAGACTGAAACATCAAAACAATATTGTCCTCACTTGGGATAAAAATGAATATACAATTGAATACAATGAAATACAATTGCTATTAGTCTCCTAAGCAAGGGAAAGTGCCATATCCCTACCACATCTATTACATTTATCATATAATTGCATAATCTTAAGTAGTTATTTTACGCAATGCAACAGCTATGTGAATTTATCAAAAGAGTTTGGTATAACAAAAATATGTAGTATTTATTTTGCATGTACAGACAATAATTGCAAAGTTGTAACTAATCTTCACAGTGTCCACACGACTGTTGTTGCAATCTTGTAATCACATGCATACATATATGGTCTAATTGTCGACCATGTATGGTTACAACTATATTGTCAACTATATAAGGTCATAATGATGACCATATATGGTCACATAGACGACTATGCGTTCATGCATAATGGCTCTGCAGCAAACTAGTTATAGAATGCAAAGATACGAGCAATAGCAGTTAAGAGTTATCTTTCCTTTCAAACACCAAGATTTATTACAAAGGCTACACAACTCCTGATGGCTCTTGCTAGTATTTGCATAATATTTATCATCTAAGACTTAGCCCATCACAGGTCTCTCACCACAGGGAGTGCTATATAAACGCTATGGGAAGTCTCTAACAATTGTGTCATACAATTCAAAGTTCACAGTTCACGTTCAGTTCATGAAACTTGAAGATGTTATCAGATGTGTTACACTTTACTTTGCTCCACTGCTGTGTTTAGTGATTGATTTCTGTACATGCCACTGAGACCCAAAAGCTAAAATAATAATAACAAAAAGAATAACAAATGAAGAAAAATAATGAGGAACGTTAAGTCTCAAATGCTTTAGTAACACAGAGTTGTTCCGAATAATATAATGTTTGCCCAAGCTGGATCATAAGATGAGAGTTCAGATTCTTATCTTAGCCAATAATTAGTGAAGTGAAGGTCATGGTCCAAATCAATTTAGAAAGATAGGCTGGGTGCTTGCCCCACCCACACAACTTTCTACAGCCAGATGGAGTTATCTGCTCTGACACACAACACGCATCAACCAGCGAAAATAAATTCAGTCTCGTCATAAATATATAAATAATTACATAGACATGAACATAAACATAAACATAAACATAAACATAAACATAAACATAAATACACAGGTTAACTTGTTGAAAAGTGCAAGCAGGCACAAAGCCAAGAAATAGTGATGTGCTGTAAACGATGCAAGTTGTGACAGTTGAACATAAATATGCAGCGTTTACACTTTCCGTGTCAAAGTTTACCTCAGTGTATCATAAATATTTGGGTTATTATTAATAGTGCTTTGTCTGTAATTTATAACAATGAAATGCTTTGGAGTTTATGTTATATCAATATTTCAACAAATAATAACAGGAA
>JAOQGN010210333.1:0-10745 GCA_027564295.1 Himantozoum antarcticum | reverse complement strand
CACCCCCACCATTCACCCCTTCGCCTCGATCGGAAAACCCGATATATTAATACATATTTGACTACGGAAGCCCTATGAGTGGGCCTATACGCACCTATAGGCCTACGCTGCACAGACACTTCAAATCACAGCCTATACACTTTTCTATCTATACACTTTTGAAAAGTGTATCGGCACTTCTTTCTAAGTAGAGAAAAAGAAGTTCATCTATTTAGCATGTTCTTCACCTCAAAGCAAAAATTCTGCACTTTAGAAATTTAGTTTATTCCTGAGACCAAAAATGTTCCATGATGGTGGCACTGTATATAATTTATACTGCAGGTTTGAATGCGTGCAGTTTTACTACTAGTGAATATGGTTGGCATAGCTGAACCAAGACTTTATATAAAAGGTGAACCATACCACAGATTCCAGGATTTTAAAACTAAGCATCCAAAACTTTGGCCGGGAGGGCCCTGAAACCCCATATCCGAGAAGGTTCGCTGGTGACTGCCTGTCAATACTCACCGTGTCAACACTTTATGCACCAGAACTGTTACAGACCTGGGTGTGGTCACCGCTGGCTGGTAATTGATGTATAGGCACTTCTTTTTTCCATTGACACCACTGCTAATAATAATAGGTGTATTAAAATAAATACCAATGTAATATAATTAATTGCACGGTGGGAGCGAGTCGTATAGAATTTTTATGATAATCCACGCCAGGAAAACACCAGACTCACTCAGAATTTTCAAGAAAATCAACGATCACTATGTCAGAAGACCAAGGCTTTTTTGACAGTTAAAAATATATTACAAACAAAAACCATTACAATAGAAGATTGAAATTTCAAGTTATTTTAAAGAAATTGTTCAAAAACAATCTGTTTACCTCTGGAACCGGCTCCTAAAGATACTCTATCTTTGACAAATACTAGACTTTGATCATAATATTAGCAAACATCAGTGTACACCTTATAACCGATAGTAAGATGGCGACAAGGCTCCTTGTGAACACAGTCTACAAAACTAGTGCTTGCAATAAGTATGAAGCCGTCTGTAGACATCTGTAGACATCTACCTCAGTCAGGTCATAACTCTAAGATCGCAACTGTAAGGATCACGATTATTGTGGTTTGGGGATTGGGGTATAACGGAACACCCATTTCCATAACAACCATAATTATATTAAATTATATTATAATTTCTTTTGAGATTTGTGTTAGATCCCCAAGACTGCAAAAATAAAATGAGAGGAGAGGTCATTAGGCCATGAGGACTTTGTTTTTGTTCCGTTGACGCATCTCCTGTTTCCAGCTCACTTGTCATCCTAACAAGAAAGCTTTGCAGTTACATGTTATTTTACAATTTTATGTTGAATTGAAATATTTTGAGTGGGTTGAGCAAGGAGTTGTAATATGCGAGGAGTGGAAACTGCAGTTCCATGAATAATCTCGATGAAAATATGCGGGTGCGCACGTAGGCGCCCGACACTACCGCTAGTGCGTATGACACATGGCTATTCTCTACTGACACGGGCTGGAAAAAAATTGACCATTGGCGGATATTATATTTACCTTAATAACACGGCTTCAACACACATTCTCAAGTGACACTTTACCAATTGATATTAATTGCTTGAATTTGTGGGAAAAATTCAAGCAAATAAATCGCTATCGGCAAGCCCAAAACTGGTTTGTCTATATTTCTTTGTACCTCTAAGAGCTCTGTGAGTCTTCTATGACTAAATATTTTGTGCAAAACGATTGATTTTATGCTCATTTATGGTAATGGTCATATTCTGAAACTGGGGTGGACTCTTAATATATTTTTGTAAAGAAAATTGAAGAAAAAACTGAGCGTGACACGCCCTATTTTTTGTACCTATTTACTAGTATATTGATGAATTTTGAAGAAGGGGAGGGCTACGATTTCAAAGAATTATGTATTGTGATATGTTTACTTTAGCGTTAGATAATTTTACAACAGATACTACTCCTCAAATTACGAGTTCTGGCCTTTCCAAAATCATCAGCTCCGAGTCCTAGCTGGTAGCCGCTAGCTTATACCGAGTGTAGCGATGATAAGTTAGTAGCGATCATATAGTCATCTTCCCCTTGTAACTCTAGCTTATACCGAGTGTAGCGATGATAAGTTAGTAGCGATCATATAGTCATCTTCCCCTTGTAACTCTATCATTTTGTTCTTGGAGGGATGATAACTCTTTAATAGCGATGCTTACAGCTTAAACCCAGACGCTATTCGGGATAGGACAACTTCTTGCCCGTGTCATAGATAAAATAAGAGAATCCCGCAAGTTTCCACTCCTCTCACATTACAACTCCTTGGGTTGACACGATTCTTATTCATTATTTTATTGTAAATTCACTAAATTTAAATCGGGAATAGTTGTTATTTACCTTTAGTTCATATTTTCATGTTACGAAAACCCGCTAGAAAAGGCACAGATCCCTCACTGTTTTTGGTAGAAAGCAAAGCCATAATAGCTTAGCAATAATAATATTTATTTATAATAATAATAATTATTATATATTATAGTTGTAATGCTATGTAGCCAAATGTTAGTATTTTATGTATAGCATGATATTTTAGACACGTAATACGCAGCACTTATGAAAATCTCAATCATGTTCTAATATAATTATAACTAGATACCGTGTAATAGAACGTGGTGGGTCGTAGGCCTACCAAATGCATTGTAGAGTGTCTCTGGTGTCAGTTTGCTATGTTGTGGTGCCTTTACGTTGTGTTTACTGACAATTAAACGTTGATAAAAAAACAATATTAGTTACAGAGAACATTCATTTTTAGTCAATGGCTAGTGCTAAGTTTTATCCATCACAGGAATTTGTGTTTGAGCTGAGAATTGGTCGGACTCCGAATGGTCTAGTAGATCGAACAAATTATGTTATAGTAGACCTATATGTAAACTCTGTGTTGAGAGTGACCAGGTTCATACTGACAGTTTGTATATTGCATCTGATCTAAAGGTGTAAGCATTCTAAATGGACTTGAGCTGTTTGACTATGACAATGAAAGAGTATTCTAAGGTTATAAAGGCTTTTGACAGTTTCTATTCACCTAGAAGGTGATTGACGAATGATGACACGACGTCAAACCTTCTGCACTCTACATATATATAGGCATTGAGTTGGTCCATGGTTACCATAATACATTGATATGCATCTTCGGCTGGGGCGGTTTCTAGGTTTAGGGAATTGTGATAGTTGACTTTTCGACACCCGGAATACTACTTCTCTGCTTCATTTAACCTAGCCAGTTTCAAGTTTAGTGAAGACTCGTTTTGGCTCTAGACTAAAGTTGTCTGTAGTGGCACGCTCAATTCTGACCAATGGCAGAAAGATGCCTATCTGGTGTTTTGCACTTTCTTATCATCGCCATGATCACTTCACCTATATCTGCGCTTTATTGTAGACTGCATAGCGTAGCCAGAGGACCTCTGTTATAATCATGGAGGATATTACGGTGGACTTGGATACCCCAGACATACCTCTGGAGGGTGAGATGGAGATTCCTGGTGGGAAACCAGAGCCACAAGACGGACAAATGTCTACTCTGGACGAGCCCGTTTCTACTACCATAGTAGGTGTACTAATTGGTCAATCAATTACTCTGGGTTTGAGACTTGGACATGTTGATCAGTCTAATAAGTGCCTCGTTGAAAATATTCGCTACACTTACCTCAAATCGGCTAAAGGTCTGGCCACACGTCGCATCAAAATTTCCGGTGATGTTTGGAATAACTTTGTGATATGCCGTAATGCTAGCGATCAGCCAATGAGAATTTGTTGTGGGGCCAACATATAAAGTCTGGAAAAAACGAATTTAAACCGTCTCATCCAATTCTCATTGACTGATCTCTACAACCTTAACTTTACCGCTAATGTCACTGACAGCTTTGATGTGTCATGTGTCCATACCTTAACAGGTCTAAAGCTGTGGCAGCATAGCCGCACAGGTTTCAAAGGACTGACAGTCCGCTGTGTAAGTTACTTTAGCTGCTGTTGAATGTCCATTTGGTATGTTTTAGGTAAACTGTCATTTGTGAGAGGTGTTACGATGCAATGTTGTGTTTATCAAAAATATGACAGTAATGACGTTTGATGTGAAATTTCTAGACGTTGGAGTTCCTCAAGGAATTGTGATTTCTTGTATATGTGGATGCTGGTGGACTAGGCTCTCTCTCATCTGTATTTACATATAAGGAGGAAGACATGAGTTGGCATGTTTTTCCCTTTCAACTCTTCTATTCGCAGCCTTCTATTAATTGCTATTTTAGAAAAGAGATCTGAAGATAATGGGAGAGAAATTCTTCCATGTGCTCGTCCCCAGAAAGAGTAAGAAGCTCTTAAAGGACTGTAAGTGCACAAATATTAGTAAGAGTTGTCCTCTGATAAGTTATCCATTGTGCTTTCTCCCGTATAATAGGAACATCGATTTATTTGGTACAAATTATCAATAACTAATCGCAAGTTGCTGTACAATCTGTTCATACCACATTTTGTAAATTTATTTTCAATATTTGTACAACCATAGAATGTCATGATTATATGTCAGTGCTGGGGCATATATTATGTGAAATTCAACCCCCTAACATTTACAAGATTGCCCGCGCAGCAGACATTTTTTTTGTTCGGGGGTTGGGAAAAATGTTTGGGAGTTGAAAAAATCTGTTAGGGGGTTGTTTTGATTTTTTTATGATTTTGATGTGTTTTAATAAAAATTGGACAAAAAAATTAACAAAAATTTTTTTGTTAGCCTCAGATTTGACACCCGAACATTTGGGGTGTAATATTCGCCCCTGTGCCAGTGCACCGATCTAGTAATATCTAGCCATATTTTTGGTAATGCTATTTGAACCATGTTTGTAGGGGACCTATGGGGACCTCTCATACTCTGTATGTATATGGCTATGATGTTACAGAGTAACAGGAGTACATCGGCCAACATGACAAGTGCAGATGGAGGGCCTGAGTTTGCCACATTTTTTCTCATATACTGGGCGGGAGCACTCATCATAACTATCAATACTATACTTCTAGGAGGATCCATGTGAGTGTGCTATGCTATTTGTCTGCTATATGTATCATTGTATAATTATGCATTCGACCAAACTTGTGTAATGACGTGTCCAACCTGCAACCCAGATTGCACAACCTCAAACACTCATTTGTGTTACAGGAGCGACATAGTAGGGATAGCTCAATGTGATGAGGATGCGGGCATCACGTAAGTGACCCGGTTCGATTCACATGCATGTCACTTCAGTTGATTTGTAACGAATCGAGCGATTGGGGTGCACGCTCTTCTATCTATGACAAGGGCCTCTGGTGTTTAGGCTTGGGTGTGCTCTTGTGTCCTAAACTGAGAGCCAATCAGGCACAACATATGGCAGCCTCGGCCACAGTAAAGTCTCACTTGTGAGACAACTAATGGACTCTGACACAGCTGTAACATAAATTTCAGTAGGTAGTCCCAATAGGATAGTACATGTAGATGGCAGTTTAAATCCAAAGAATTTGTAACTGTATTATTGTAGTTACATGCTATTTTAGTTCTACATGTACATGTATATTTAATACCACTACTCACAGCACTATAATATTCCAGACTATACACTGTAATGTGGCTATTAAATTTTTACATTCCATTACGTACATGATATACGTACATGATATACACTTCTATTCATAATACATATATCTCTATTCCAATGACTTAATATGCACTGTAATGCTTTTATTTTCAGCTCTATATTCCAGTGCATGTGTGTACTGGGGTACTGCGTTGTACCGTTGGCAGTTGCACTCACATTCTGCAAAGTTATACTACTGGTAGAATCAAGTACTGGGTTGTTCGTAGTCCGGTCTATTATAGTACTGCTAGCGTTTGCCTGGTGTGTATTTGGTAAGTAATTAGTATGGACATGCTCAATGCTTATGCTGTGCTCCTAATTACCACCCGCATTGTAACCAAAATACTGGCGTTTTATGTACTGCTTAGCCAGTTCCAGTTCTCTCAAGCTAAGTGCTCTCAGCTATCCACTATATCTTTAGTGTAACCCACTTGTAATATATACTTGTAGATAAATACAGAGCAGTAATTTGCCTGACTAAACCCCTCTTTATTGAATAGCAGGTGTGTTTTCTTAGGGAGTTGTCTTGTCTTAGGGAGTTGTCTGGTCTTAGGGAGTTGTCTTGTCAGATATTAAGCAGATGACTCACAATCTCATATTGCAATAGACTTGCATTTCCCACAGCCAACCGTCCTCCTCCAGTCTTCTTCTTTTGTTTTTCTGTGCTGGTTTTACACTACTATAATGTGAAATCTATAGTGACACTAACTTATTTTTAGCAGTTATTTTATCAAGCATCTGCAACTGTATTTGACGCATACAAATTCACAAATATTACATTACCGTTATTTGATTTTAGAAACTGATCTTGCAAAATTAAAATATTTACTCTCATGGCAGAGTCATATTATTGTTTGCTAGGCTGTGTTGAACTACTGTATTAGTGTACTCAAGTCATATTAACATATGCACTATCTAGACGGTGTAAAACCAATTCCATATTTCTATTTACAGCATCGACAGCATTTCTAGTGGAGAGTCAGCCCAGTAAGAGAAAGGCCCTGGTCTTGTATCCAGTAGCACTCTTCTATTTTGTTATCAGCTGGCTAGTCATATCACATAACGGTTAATCACGGTTAAGTATCGGTAACAGGAAGTGAATCTTTAGCAGACATTTGATTGGGCTGTTACTGAGGGGTTGGACATCAAACGAAGTAGATGTATTTCCCCGTCTCGGTGTGCAATGGTTTATTTCACAGAAAATATAAAATACGAACATTCCGCTATACATCTTATTCATCAAATATTCTAGGAGATGTTTAATGTTAAGCTCAAGTATCTGTTTATTATTTATATTTTACTACTAAGCTCTTCTAGATGATGGCAAAGCGTAAAATGTGATCAACAATATCTGTTATTAGTTGTTAGCGGCATGTTATGCCACGATTGGTTGACATTCTTATAATTGTTATTTGCGAATTGTGTAAATGTAGAATTATTGGAGTTATTGAAATGGTTTATTATCTTTAAACGAGTTTCTGGTAATGTCCTGGTGATGTTCAATTAATTCAGAGTCGTCTGTCCATGAAATGAGAACAAACGACTCCTACGATTATAAAACTGTCTGATGTCTATATAAGATTCATGTTATGCATTCACAAATGTACATTTATTATAGAGTATGTTAGCCTGGCTTACTAAGCCACATACATTGGGAGATATGTGCCCTGGATCGCTGAAGGGTGTTGGAGTTGTTGTGGTACCACCCAACACCGATAGTGGGCACATAACCCCCAATGCCTGCGGCTTGGTAAGCCAGACTAACAGTATATATGTACAGTGATCAGATTCACATTGAGATGCAGGCTAGCCTGGCTTACCAAGGCAATTGCATTGGGGAGTTATCTGCTCGGGGGACTAGGGGACAACAGACCCCAAACCCCATTCTCAATCAAATACTATACACAAATGGAGTTATTCCCCTCCGAAAAGAGTTGCTATTTTCAGTTAATGGGTTGAGTAATAGCTGTAGCGCAGTTGTGGGAGTTGTGCTCACAACTGATGAGGAAGAAAGCACAACTCCCGGTGTGGTATTGGCCCAGGTTAGATCCAGACCTGTGTGATAACAAGTGTGAACCCGCAAAATACAGACTATACAGTACTTGCTCCATATAGTACATAGACCGTTCTATACTCATTCTGAAAGTACTAGTATATTATAACCCATGATTTTCAGCATTCAATCACATTATTGTATCGTCATGTAATGTCATCCTCGCCGATCAACTCACTTTTACATTATACTGGCAGCTCGCAGTCCATCACAACACGTTGCAGATTACACTCATTGTCTGATATTAATGTAGGTTCAATACCTACACCCTTTTAGCGTTTAGTTACTGAACAGGACTAAGACAAATGGAGAGCCCAGAGCTACAAATGCTTCTTAGACTGTCTTTGCGAGCCTTTTCCACTCAGATGCTGATTCTTTTATTATGAGTTATTGCATTGCAAGGGGTAACTTATGTTGATATTGAGGAAAGAAAAGCTGTCGAGGCTGGGGACAGTAATTGCTGAAATAGAGGTCAATATCGATATCAAATCATTGTGTCATGAGAGCTTGAGGGGATTGAATAGATCCATGATAGTCATAGCAGAATGTAGAGTAACGAATTAGGTGATTTTATTATTTGGAACCCATTTATTGAATTGACCACTTGATGACATAAATGTTGACCTTTAGTTGACCTTCGGATCAGTCCGAGGAGTTTCCCAGTTACCATGTAGTATTACTTGCCCATGTTATAGAGGTCCCTACAAAAAGTATACATGACAACATAACGCTATGACGCTAATTAGGTGGGAAGCTGTCACACTGTAGACTGACAATTGGAAACAGGTGGAAAATTACTGACATTTTGCCAACGATTGAGAAAACCAAGATCATCAACGAGGCCAATTTACAGACCAGGCACACAGGTGAATTTGAATCAGAACACTTATTTGGTGAGTGTGACATTGCATTGACTGAGGTTAAATATCTAACAGCTAAAATTTATTTAACCAGATTAATCTACAGTATTCTCATCAACGCTATGCTAAAAATTGGCATATTGAGGCGTACTGCACTGTATCGAATTACAAAAGACAATGCAAATCCTACTGCATTGACCTTTGAGGAGGTAGCGTCTTGGTATATCCCTAGGTGTACTGTGAAAATTGTGTGTTGGTACATCCCTGTTGGTAACCCAATTTGAGTGTTACTGTATGTAATTGGTCTCTCCATGGCGTTACTTTAGCACATATTCCCCCCGAGTTCCCGATTCTAATGTTACCAGGTGGGGTTAGCTTTGCCATTACATTGGCACACAGTACATTTACATACATCATTACCTGATTATCTTAGTTATAACTTTGTATTAGCGCACATTGTATATGTGATCTCTGCTGTCAGAATCAGAATATGTTTAATCAGAATTAAATTTAAAATTTAAAAATAAAAGGAAATTTAAAAAGAATATGAAAAAGTCGGAATCAGAAAAAAGTAGAATAACTTGTACTGTTACCTGGCAATCTTAGCTATGGCATATATATATATGTATATAGATTATATGATTACCTGATGGTCTTAGCTATGGCATTACATTGGCACACATTATACATGGCTGCTCTCACGGTTCCATCATCCAGGGCGGTTAGGAAGAGGTTCAAACTAGATTTATTAACACAGATGTTTCTTACACGAGCCATCAATGCTGTGGCCTTTGTGGCAAATCCAGCTATACATATACAATATAAGCTATTCTACACAAAGCAAATATTGAACATTGAACTCAAACTATGCGTGATGTTGTAACTGTCTATGTAATTAATATCGAGTTTAAAGATCTCAAGTCAACTGATAAAAAATTCCAAAACAGATACATGAAATTTAAACACATCGAGTTTTGTATACCCTTTTGGAAGGAATTATTAGCAGAATTATTTTGCTGAATCGCAGCACAAAAAAAATTAGCGGATTTCATTTTTTAGCAAATTTTGAACTAATGAGTTATAAATTCACATAAAAGGTTGTTTTCTATATATTTACCTCCAAATTTGACAACTAAAACTCTAAATATTTTGAAGGAGTTAAATATTAGTGGAATTAATTTTATATTTTGACGAATATCTGTTGGCGAAAATAATTCCAACGAATAATTTTTTCCAGTTGGGTATACAACGCATTTTGCTTATTGAATGTCGGGCTGCTCATCCACTTGAATATGTATTGTGGGCAGCCAAAATATTACCCAGTATTGACCGAGAACGCCATAATACATGTATAAGGTTTAGTATATTATAGTATGTGTTTATATGGCATTAAAATAAATTTTAATTTTAGGCTATTTCCACCTAATAAAATATAGTGCCTTTACAACAACTATTATCGTGGGAATCTCCTAGGAACTGTAGCCTATAATTTACTACAGAGGTTGGCTGTAACTATTTAGCAACCTACACTACATACAGAGTGACTCGACGAAGAAGCAAACCACTGACTATTTGCTCACAGACCAAGCACTCTACTGTTAGGTCACACTATTAGCCTGTATGTATATGCATGTGTGCACTGAACTCACTCACCATGCTTTCCTGCTGCAATGTTGTGTTGTGATGTGCCAGAAGCCCTTCGTGCTGCAAATACAAAGTATAGTCACTTACTGTATAATATGGAGCACAGGCTAACGTAGCATCTATTATATAAGCATTCATTATATTTGTAACTTATTTTATTAATAAAACACAGTTTCGTTTAAGTGCATAATATAGGACAGAGGCCAAGGTATCAGCTGTTGTGCAGTGTGAAACACAGGCTAACAGATTTCCCTAGTAGTAGCATGTTATAGTTTGTAACATGGAACGCACCATTACACAAAATCACATATGAAACATGGGCGAATATATCACAATATTTATGTAATATTGTATATATTTATATGATCACTGCTAGCAATAATAGCAATAATAGCAATAATAGCAATAATAGCAATAATAGCATGCCAGGCTATGACCATCGTTTGATTGGTTGTTTGATTGGTTGTTTGATTGGTTGTTTGATTGGTTGTTTGATTGGTTGTTTGATTGGTTGTTTGATTGGTTGTTTG
>JAOQGN010210222.1:0-10745 GCA_027564295.1 Himantozoum antarcticum | reverse complement strand
AGAAAAATATTAAGAACACAATCTATGGCGTCACCATACGGTATACCAACCCCGGAAAGAGCTCAGGCTCATAACTGAAAGACAATAAAAGAGGTGGTGACACATCAGGTCAGCCACTTGGTAGAAGTAACTCCATTAGTTTGGCTTTCATTACATTATAGTTAAAGCTACTTGCATTAATTGAATTCATTTGATTTGCGATGCTGAACCCGCAATGACACTTACCGAGTTTAATCAGTCATGAGACTCCCGAGAGCCCTCCCTGGTTTCCGAGGGAGGCCGATCTTAGTCCTACTATAATGTTTAAAATTGCCAAGGTACTGCGTAGACAATAAGGTGCATGGGAATATGGGGCAGTACATTTCGAAAGCACATTGCATATCTTGTCTACTTACAAGTGTGGTCAACAAGATTACCAGAATGATATTTCAGGGCAATAGCTCCACAAATCACATATCTAGCACAAGATGATGTAGCTTTCGCTTTAATTTGACAACCTGCTAAGTTCCGCGTCTCGTACATTTATGCCACTGCGCTAAAAAACTTATTCTACTATTAACGTTTCTCGATGAAAATCAACTAAGCTGATATTTATTTCAAATACAGAAACAGCTGGTTATTATGCACTTTGACCCTACTCCAAGCTTCAAAATTTGGAAAGAACGCAGAAACACCCACCTTGAGAACTGGCCATGTGTAAGTACAAGGC
Organism: Himantozoum antarcticum; assembly: GCA_027564295.1. Taxonomy (NCBI): domain Eukaryota; kingdom Metazoa; phylum Bryozoa; class Gymnolaemata; order Cheilostomatida; family Bugulidae; genus Himantozoum; species Himantozoum antarcticum. Next base: position 10,036 of record JAOQGN010210222.1, on the reverse strand, counting down.
CTTCCAGTCTGATTGGGAACTTCACATCACAGCTGCCCACCATGTTCTGTATCTTAAAGTCTTTAAACTTGGCCTGACAGCACAAATACAGGAACGGCGAATTAGTGACTTCAACTATCACTAACTAAATTATGATGGGCACAAATGTGCTAAATCTATGGCCATCGAAATCAATGGCTTTGATTATTTGAGTCGGGGTAGAAATATGTTCATGAATATTTTATTATGACAAACAAGGGCGGTATAAATGTTTATGGATATTTTTACTACAACATGAAAATTTTATTTTAATTTTGGTCGGAAAACTTTTATTGGTGGATATAATTCCAAACAAGTAAACCCTGAATTTTGCAGTTCTCAATTTTTGCCATTTGTTTAGATTTGAATTGTCGGATAAAATTCGCATATATTTCCCCGATTACAGAAAATAATGTTAACAATATTCCAGATAGCAATTTTGTAGTCAGTGAAATTTTAAAGTCACACTGCCAATGTCAACAATTACTTTATCTGCCATACAGAACCTCCACAGGGAAAGACCAACAAATACCTGAATATCAAATGTGATGTTTCCCTGGAAAGTTCTACCAGGATGGGAATAGAAGGTCATGTGGTATGTCAGCATGGTATGCTCTAATCATGCCATGCTGACTTACGACACAACGGATAACAACTTTCGACTTTTCTCTGTTATGGCGGCATATACATGTACATGTATACTGCAATAAAATTATAATAAACTCACATCAAAGCCAAGTTTCTGTATGATTCTAGCATATTTTCTTGCTGCTAACTTTGCTTGCTCTTCGCTAGTAAATAAAGAACATAAAATTTCAATTTGCTTTATAAAAATATGCAATTATAAGACGTAATATTTATAAGTTTAAACATGCACAGGAAACAATAAATAGAGATTAACACTATGCATCTGTAAAAATTAAAATCAAAGTAACACAATTGAAACCACAATGAAACAATTAACAACCTTGAAAATTAAGCAGATATTCCTTCAGCACAGTGTTCAGTTAGAGGCACCACAACCAGTATTACACTCATTTACTAACCAGCAATTTGGGAGTTATGTGCCCATTTTAACTTTACATTAAAGTGTAGATAACTTCCAAGATACAATGCACTGCTGCATGTACTGTACTACAGTACCATGTATATGATATAGCGGGTGATTTATATAATTATATTATTATATGAGCATAGTTTGACAGCAAGAGCAAAATCCTTCCCTTTAACATCGATACTACTGGTTACCTAAGCCAAGGCTGCCATATATGATATACGGTACCCTGTGCCAAGTCTAATGAATTAATATTTTAATTGTCTAAATATCACGGACAACATGATCAGTATAAAAGTGGTCTCAAGGCTCGAGCCCATTGCCATGTAGTAAAGAGTAAAAATAGCCTGTGTACCTTACCTCTTGGCTCCCGTGCACACCATTTTGCCGGAGCTAAAGATAAGTGCAGTAGTACGAGGGTCACGTATCCTCATGATCACAGCAGCAAATCTCTTGGGGTTGTATTCAGCATTCCTAGCTCTCAGTGCTATGTCTTTGAGATCCAGCCGACAGTCTAAACTAACTGTACACACTATATTCCTGTGAACGACAAATAACAGTCTAAACTAACAGTACAAACTATATTCCTGTGGACGGCAAATAACAGTTTAAACTAACTGTACACACTATATTCCTGTGGACAACAAATAACAGTCTAAACTAACAGTACAAACTATATTCATGTGGACAACAAATAACAGTCTAAACTAACAGTACAAACTATATTCCTGTGGACGACAAATAACAGTTTAAACTAACAGTACAAACTATATTCCTGTGGACAACAAATAACAGTCTAAACTAACAGTACTAACTATATTCCTGTGGACGACAAATAACAGTCTAAACTGACAGTACAAACTATATTCCTGTGGACGACAAATAACAGTTTAAACTAACTGTACACACTATTATATTCCTGTGGATCACAAAGGCTCAAATAGCAGCCTAGGTTTGGTTTTTGCTAATGCCCACAAAACCTCATCCTAGATTCATACATAGACCTCATCCATGCATTACTACTATGAATGTAAGAACATTGACTACTAGCACTTTGACTGCAAGCAATTCCATTGTGAATAACCTGATCGCCAGCAATTTGACTGCTATCACTAATCACTCACACTAATTAGTAGTTGCGACTACTTGCACTTTGCCAACAATCATTTTGACTATATTAGTATCTATGACTTACTGGAGTTGTGGTTGTATGCCAGACGTGTCTTGTCTGGGTGTGGCTGGTGTGGCAGGATTACCTGGTGTGTAAGGTAGTGCAGACATCGGCCCTTGGTACCCAGGGCTTTGCATTGCTGTGCCTACGGTGCCTGAACATACAAAATTTAAAGTTTTGACCACACTACATAAATTTAGCTAATACTGAAAAAAGCTCTCAATTACACTCGCCATATTACAATTATTTTTAGCATTATGTACTATTTATAAATCGAAATTGTAATACCTGCTATCTGCTATCTGCCTTCCGACTCCATTTTCACTGCTAACTCGCAATCAGAAGTGAACTAAATTTCACACAGTTACAAGTTAATTTATTACAATTCTCTAAATACACTCCATGTGTGGTTATGATTTGATATTACTAGTTCATATTACTAGTTCATATTACTAGTTCATATTACTAGTTCATATTCTCTCCAAGTTCATTTCCAGACTTTGCAACAAGATATATACTACTTCTCAAACGGCTTAGCTAGGTACACTCACCGACACTGCTCACGCTACTAACTGAGGGCGGCATCATCATGTGTCCTGGGGTCATGCCTGCTGGGGACATGTGTGATGGAGTCATCCCTGATGACATGTGTGATGGAGTCATCCCGGATGGCATGTGTGATGGCGTCATACCAGAAGGCATGTGTGATGGCGTCATACCAGAAGGCATGTGTGATGGCGTCATACCAGAGGGCATGTGCGCAGGTGTCATACCAGAGGGCATGTGCGCAGGTGTCATACCAGAGGGCATGTGCGCAGGTGTCATTCCAGATGGGGCATGTGATGGTGTCATCCCAGAGGGCATGTGTGCGGGTGTCAATCCTGACAACATGTGTGACGGTGTCATACTGCTAGGTGTCATTCCCGACGGTGTCATTCCCGACTACAGCAAAGAAGAAAACTAATTATTTTGCTGTTTTAACTATTCATATTTTATAGTAAGTAGATTAGCATCTAGTATGGTATTAGTTAGCTAAAGATTTCACCTATAATATCTCGATTTTCCACCTACAACCAGATGATGAGATGGCCAAGTGGACCAGAGCAGTGGATTACCAATCACAAAGTTGCGGATTTCAATCCCGTGGTAGTTCCACATGTTTATCTAAGTGGCGGAGTGTGGTAGCGTCAGGGTGTTTGTGTAGGGTCTCCAGAGCAGCCCACCTCTAGGCACTGTCAGTTCAGACCAAGTATCACGATAAAGTACTGTGTAGAATAGTAAGCAGTTATGACAATGCACCTAAGATGCAGCCATGCACCCAAAATAGAAAATACACCAACACATTTCTATCTATGATCAACTCACGATTATAGGTCTACATGTAATTTACTTATTTTATTTCAATGTGCCAGTTTGGAGTTGTAATCCTGCAAGGAGGACAGAGGCAGCCCGTAAGGAGCCTATTATTACCCTCAGGTATAATGGCTGGAGCACACTCAGGCAAATTTCAGGTTCAAAGCCTTGCCCAGAGGCCCTTAGTATTGATAGCACAATGTGTGCCCCAATTCGCTTCAATTTTTACAAGTCATGTGGCACACATGGGAATAGAACCCGGGTCAGCTGCATGATGGTCAATGTCCTCATTCCATTGAGCTAACACTACTCCGCAATTGTATTATCACAGAGTGAAACAGCCTATGATGTGCAATAGCTACAACTGGAGGTGCAATGCCAGTACTCAATTATAAACACTACAAAAAAATCACACTAAGCATATACAATGTACATGTATGGTAATATCCATGTACATGTATGGTAATAAATCACACTAAGCATATACTATGTACATGTATGGTAATAAATCACACTAAGCATATACAATGTACATATATGGTAATAAATAGTTCGGAAATAAATATACGAAATGGTTACATGTATAACTTACCGGTACACAATATGAATAGTTATATTCTCACTAGTGCATGGAACAGAGTGTGCGCCTCAACAGGACCAATATAATAATAATAGCACTAAGCTTGCTTGAAACAGTAGAAAGGGCTTAAGCTTGGCATAATTCCAAACAAGCTTAAACTGAGCATTACAACTAGCCTATATACAAAGAGACAGGACGGAGACAGGGGTGTATTTGTCAACAACCGGTGGGATATCGGACAATTACTTGACAAATGACATTAAATACATCATATAACACAATTCTAAGCACGGAATTAATTTTTACACTACTGTGAGAGTGTTGTGTGAAGATGGAAAACAAGTTCAAGAGTGAACTTATAAGAAGGAAATGGCTCCCCAGAACATGCACCATTTAATTAAATGCTAACTACGCTACTGAGTGTCATATTACCTGGCCAGGCATATAGTTGCCATAATGTTGCCCTCTGTCCATATTGTGTATTCACTGTTTACCTGCCTGGTATACTTACACCTCTCTACCCTGGTATACTCACATGTACCAAGTACAGATCGACACCACAATAGGCTATACCACAACTATGCTACAACAAAAAGTAGATTTGGGTAAACTTTTTGTGTGCAACACTTTTTTTAATGAGACAATTTATTCAAAGATTCTTCTACCTGCAGAGTAGAGTCCAAGAAGCACCCATTTTAACAAGGAAACCTTGTCATTGTTATTTGGCATGGGTAACAAACACATTGTCGAGAAGACACCTCCCAGTAGGGGTAGAAGATGTGTGGACCTTGACTATTGTTTGCATGCTTACAGATTGGGCTGGTGATCGTTACATGCCTAAAGATTACACTGAGTCAATAAGACTAGAAATAATGTTCGTCTACAAATTTGCCATGTGTCAAAGTCTTACAATTTTGAATCCAACGGTCAATGTGAAAATTATTACTGGAAAATTCGTTTCTGGTACGTCAAAGCACCTAAGGCTAAGTTCCCAATTTCCGGTCTAGGATGCCAAAACCCCAACTTCAACTCCGAAAATCTAAGTCTAAGGAAAATTGGCCAAACTGAAAATGAATTCTACCAAATTACCAACTTGAAAGGATAAGCATGACACTTGGCATATAATAACAGATCAAATTTGTTTGCAAAAGATGCAAATTATTCTAATAATAAGAGACAAAGAAAGTTAAACATCACATCTGAGCCACAAGCATGGGCCACTTCGTAGTTTGATAACTAGTCTCGACTTTAATAGAAAACTGATTCTACTACTAAAATAATTTTTATCAACTAGATTTCAATTTATGAATTTCAACAGCAATTTTCCCAAATGCGTGCCGATCTGTATCAAAGCACTTCAAAGCATCAAACTAGGACAAGTTTATAGTTTTTATGGCTATTAATAATTTAGATGATTTTAAAGCTGTGAAATATGCCGTGATTAAACCGACGCAGATTAGTCCAATGATAATAACAAGATTATTAAATAGTGACAAAACTGTCATTTTAAACATCTGTTTCTCAGATCTGCAAGGTGTTGAAGATTTCATTTTTGTCACGGAGGTACAATTATACCATCCATTGATCCCAAGTACACACGGGTGCTAGGAATCTTCACAATAAGAACAAGCTTAGGACAAGCTTACATAATGAACATATTGAAGGAATTTTATCTAAATGCAATTGAAGGTTATTTTTATTGAAACATTAAAAAAATAATGGGTATGGATACTGCTGGTTTGAAAGCCTTTCACATAGCAAATATTAAACCTATTTTATCAATGGTAGTCCAGCATGGCATACCTTCTTAACACCTTGTGAAAATTGTAAGCTATAGTGTACTCAGATAATGCCACACTGATTATGCTACCAAATTTTGATGTGAGAAAAGTGAGAAAATTCAATTTTATGCTCGACTTTCGCAACTGATTCTTTTTAGGATCTACTGCATTGTTTTATTTTTTAAAGATATAGGAACAGCGAGGAGCCAAATCACCCGCTCTAACAGAATTCATTTTAACACTTTCCAGGCTACTGACGAGTATACTTGTCCATGCTTATAATGGCTATAACTAATAATCTATTCAGGTTAGAAAGTTGTACAGTAGCTCTTTGGAAAAAGGAGATTCTTAGCTTCAATTACAATATATAATTTGCTAGTCTGGATAAGGAGGGGGGCCCACAGTGATCATTTGATTTCAGAAATAAAATTTTTTTTATCACAAACCAGACAATTTCGAAAATTACAAGTCACTAATCTGTTCTACTTTGTCACTCATTCAATGCATGCCTATTCAAGCATTACATATCAGCTATCAACAAAGCACAAAGACTGTTTGGCTGGCTTTCTGGCTGACCCATTATAGGCTTTATAGTATAGGGTGGACTAGAATTTGTAAATTTACACCAATTTAAATTATTTTTATGCCAATGAATAGAGCTCGGAGAGAGCTTTTTAGAAAATATATGGTGTGGAGGGGTTAGCAGCCATTGCAGCCGAGTAAAATAAAATATTTAAAACTTTAATTTGTTGAAAAAGCGCCTAGCCTGGAAAACATCCTCTTGGATTATATATAAACTCAAGCCATCAAAATTTTTAGTTGATTAATGTAAGACACCTCATTTTCAATATTTTTTTATTGTAATGATCTCAAAGCTATATGTATCTGTTAAATTAAAATCAGAACATGAAAATGAAATAGGCCTACATTGGCAGACAACCGGATTGTGTTGATCACCACGCGTGAACTGCCAGCATGCACCTATGCAATTTAGTTTATCATAATTATAAAACTGATGAATCTCTTTGAAACGCTTTGTTAATGTTACTTTCAACTTTAAAAAAAGTTTAAGTATCCTTTTCACTGACATCTGCGCTCAATTTGTATTTGATGAAGGCACTATAAAGTGATTTACGCACTTTTTAAAATTTATCAAAATAAACTTCATATTTCGAACAATCATGCTTTTGTTTCCAAATAGTGTGACTATTGCATGTGCAATTGGAATGGCAGCAGTTCTAGATTCAATGCGTCATAGTAAGTGGTCATTATAAAATATCATAACACTAAAAAACAACTGCTGATGTCAACAATACAAAAATAGGTCAAAGCAAAACACCGGAGCGTGCCAGGTAACAAAAACTCGAAGTACTACGAAAAATAATTCTCATGGATGAGTGAGCGCAATCGGTGAAAAACATGTGAACAGTGTATGACACAATGCATTATGCCCAAACATGATGTCGTACTTTCACTGTTTGTTTTTGTCAGGATATTTGGGTTGGAATGTTTTATGGTGTTTATTAATCTGAGATTGGTGGTTTGTGGTTTGGAGTTGACGTTTTGGGGTTTGGATCACAGGTTACTGCATGCCACCTGTAATTATAGAATTTAACATTCAAAAATACGCATATAAAGCATCTCAGATATCATAATTACTGTTTCAAATAATAATTTCAAACTATTATTTTGTCAGGTATCACCACCATCGGCTGTTGGCTTTGAAGTGTCAATGCAAGAATTTGACAGCTTATTATTTGTAGGCTATGTTTAACCGGATTATCCGAGTGCTTACTTTAAACATGATTTTTGTACATAGCACGGGTTTGCCAGACTTGGAACTGGCAGTTAATTTTTACAGAAATTGGAATATATAGGCCTCGTAGTTTTGTAAATGCAGGAATTTTAAAGCAGGTCTTACAGGATTTAAACTTTTGGAAAATGTTGTTTTTGACTTGACAATCCTGCACTTTGAATTATAGGCCTAGGCCTACTTGTACTTCCAGTGCCGATTTAATGACGCGCAAAGAATTCACTCCAGGCCAGTCCAGAATCAACATGTGGTGAATGATGTACATGTGTTCTATATCTAATTTAAACATTAATTATTAATTCAATTTAAATAAAGAGTCAGTAATTCAAATGAATTTCCATTAGAGATCAAATTTATAATCCAATCTAACTGCCTGGCATCAAGAGGGAATCAAAAAATTCAAATAAGTATAAGAGTTAAGACACAGATGGTACGACCTATCAGACTTATTATGGAGTTCGCTAGTGCCTCATGGGATTTGCTATCTGTCACACATGAGAAAGAATTACAAGGCGTACAGAGGAGAGCAGTCAGGTTTTCATGCGACATCAAACGCAATGACAGAACCACCAGCACAAAAGCACTCCTGTATGACTTAGGATGGGACCCTCTCTTTGAGCATAGAACACAATGCTGACTGAAGATATTCAATGAATACATCTTTGAGGATAAGTACCTTCATACATCAAGGCATCAGTAAGAAGCAAGATACCAGAGTAAAACATAAGTTTTTAGTCCCACATTGCAACACCAAACCACGGATGGCATGTCACAAATTTTGGTTAGGTTTGGTAGGGTTAAACTGCAAAAGTACAAATTGACTAAGTTTTAACTTAGGCCTACCTTTCACTCCAAAATAGAGGAGGAGAGAAAGGATATAGGATAAAAAGATGAGGGGTAATTAGGCCTAATGAGGAAATAAAGGAGTGAAAGGTAAGTAAAACAAAGGTAATTTGCACTTTTGCAATTCAAACCTACCAAACCCACCCAAGACTTGTGACATGCCATCCGTGTACCAAACACCAACAAAGAAGGTTCTTCATCCGCACTACCAAGGAATGGGATGCCACTGCCACCATCATCACCGCAGCAAGCTAGTCTCAGCCGATAGTATTAAACGGCTGTGGAGGCTTAACAGAACTGTAGGTTGCTAAGGAACTGACCCAAATACAGACAATCGAGAACCAAATTGCTAAAGTGCTCTCTAAAGAGGGTAGCGATGATCAGATAGCAAAGGTAAAGGCATGTCAGTTTGTCACAATTTTTGTGTGGATTTTGTAGGGTTGAAGTTGAACTACAAAAGTACAATTTACCTTTGCTTCACGTATCTTTCTCTCCTTTCTCCAGGGAGAAAGGTAAGTAAAGCAAAGGTAATTTGTATTTTTTGCAATTCGACCCTACAAAGTTCGCCCAAAATGTGTGACATTTGTGCATAAGATTAAGAATAAGATAATGTAAATATAATTTCTAATTTGACCCGCTTACACAAAAGTTGATGGCGCTTGTATAGTTTTGCCAGTAATAGACAGATTCAATATATGAATGATATCGCAAGTTATATTGATGAGTGGAAACTCAATTAAATTTACAATTTTCCGCTAGTATTTTCTACAGCTTCAATACAGTTTTCGATTACATGGAAACATAAAATTTTATTTTCGTTGCTCATGAAAGTGGCGGAAATGTATGTGACTATGCTGTTTCCGGGAGAAATGATGATGATTTAATACTGAAAGGTTACCATCGCCCCTTCCATGAAGTTTATGTGAGGCACTCTTGCTACTTTTGGAACACTATCGCGCCCCTCTTGGCAAGTCGAGTGCGATAGATGCAAAAGTGAGTATTTTGTCTTTCCTTACCGACCTCTGAAGAGGCCGCCAGATAGGACTAGGTATAGACCAGGTGTAGACAGCAGGTTTGATATTGAGTCAAATAAAGATAATCTGCATGTTCCAGCGGGTTTCTTGAATATACATGTAGAAAGGAAAAGGACTAAACAAAATATTAAAACAAAACAAAGCAGCCCCAACCCCTAAAGCAGCTAACTTTATGTTCCTCTGTAGTTTTTCTCCTATTTTCTGCAAATAACGAGCTCCAGTTGTTGTCGCAGGTCTGTTTGGTGTATATTTACAGTTACAGCTATGGACAAATGGCACATCCATGAAATGTTGGCCATTGATTGAAATTGAATTATTATTAACAATTTTTATTGTGGTAACCAATATCATGCATCTCAGAAGGCATGTTTTACATAACGTACCACACT
>JAOQGN010210111.1:0-10746 GCA_027564295.1 Himantozoum antarcticum | reverse complement strand
CAGGTCATGGATATGTTTTTTCAAATGGGACTGGTTAGAATGAGTAGTGTAAGACAATATTGGGAAATTAACAGCACTTAGAAGCCAATAAGCAGTGTGATGCCTCGCAACAGATTTCAGCAGTTGTTGACTTCACTTCACTTTGTTGACAACACCAGTGTGTCAGATGATGACAAGAAAGATAAGCTCTGGAAGATTAGACCTTGGCTGATTGGTATGAGAGAGCAATGTTTGAAATTAACACCAAAAGAACATTGCTCAATTGACGCCATGATGTGTCAGTATAGAGGAAAGACTAGCCCTATACGGCAATATATCAAGAGCAAACCTCATCCATGGAGGTTCAAGGTATGGGGGAGAGCTGGCATCAGTGGCATGTTATATGACTAGGATGTATACCAAGGAGGTGATGGGACACGTAGCCAACTTGGTCAAGGCGGAGATGTTATTATGAAACTAACCTCTACTTTAGAGAAGAAAGTAAATTATAAGATCTACGCTGACAACTTGTTCACTAGTGTTCCACTTATAGCGAAGCTCACTGCCGATGGTATACAATATACAGGTACAGTTCGGCAGAATAGACTACCAAACTGCCACATGTCTAATGAGAAGGAGCTGAAGAAACAGGGGAGGGGCTCGTTTGACTACCGAGTGGAGGACCAGCATAACATTGCTGCGGTGCGATGGTACAACAACAGAGCGGTGACTCTACTCTCCACCCAAACATGTGTTGATCCTCAGCAAACCTCCAAAAGTTGGGATAAGAAGAAGAAACAGCAAGTACAGGTACCTATGCCATCCATAGTTGGTGACTACAATCACTATATGGGTGGCGTAGAGATGTTGGATTCCTTTCTAGCCAAGTATAGATTCAGGATGAGATCCCAGAGATGGTATATCTATCTATTCTGGAATAGCTCTCCATTGCTCTTGTGAATGGCTGGCTGCTGTACAGAAGACACTACCGCCTGCTTGGGCTACCAGAGAAACAAATTATGTCTCAACGCCGCTTCCAGACTCAAGTAGCGCCAGCTTTGATTTGGGTGAACACTGAAAGGAAGCGTGGCCGTCTTTCCGCATCACCTCTCCTTCTCAGTAAACGAAAGGTTGCCAATCTACCATGCACTGATGTTAGAAAGGATAAGGTTGCCCAGAGGGGGAGGTGTAGACTCTGTGAAAAGAACAATACTAACACAGTATGTACCAAATGTGATGTCAGACTATGCTTTGTTGAGAGAAATTGCTTTGTCGATTTCCATCTCTGAACTATTACCAACTGTGGATATTGTACTATTTTACTTACTTTACATTTTAGAGTGGGTAATATTCATATATATGTATAAAAAATTCATTCAAATTATGTTTCACTATCAGTTATCTGTCAAATAAAATAAGTGTAAATTCCATGTTTTCGCTGCTAAAATGTACTGTATACCCATTGTTACATATATGTCATGTAGTCAAAAATGCTTGAAAAACGCCAAGATGCAAATGTGTTTTTATTTTGGTGAAATAGGAGGATAAATGAGCTAAATAACTGAAGAGAATCTGTTTCATGCATGAATATAATTGCCTGGGTTCTGCGGGGTAAGGTGGGGATACTGTCAAGACTAGAGTATCCCTTTGAATGTATCTGGTGATCCCCTGACTTTGAGTCATGTTTGAACCTAACCTGAGAGAGAAGCAGGGGGAGAAAGTAGTAAACCTTGTATTAAAAATTCACACTCTGGTATTGGGACTCAAACCCACAACTTCTACAGTACCAACCGCCTAGCAATGCAGACCAGACAACTGATCCATTGTCACTGCTTCACTATTCTAAAACAAGAAATGATTTGAAAGTGAGCTCCCTGTGCATCAGCTCTGCACCACACGAAGTTGTTTTTTACAGCCTCTTGACCTGTCAATACTGACCAGAACAGTCGCTACGGCCTAGCTTCTGCCAGGTAATTCGATAGATGTGGGTGGAATGAACTCTGTGGGAACAAATGCCAAGTTGAAAGTTATTGTTGAGTTAATTTGTTGTATGAAAATTCACACTACTGTATTGGGAATCGAACTCACAACTTCTACGGCACAAACCGCCTAGCAATGCAGACCAGACAACCGATCCATTGTTACTATCTCACTGTTCCAAAAGATGAATGGTCTGGTCTGCATTGCTAGGCGGTTTGTGCCGTAGAAGTTGTGGGTCCGAGTCCCAATACAGTAGTGTGAATTTTCATACAACAAATTAACTCAACAATAACTTTCAACTTAGCATTTGCTCCCGTAGTGTTCATTTGAAAGTGACCTCCCTGTGCATTTGTTCTGCCTCACGCGAAGTTGTTTGCCCTAGCGCCTTGACCTGTCTATACTGACCAGTATTTAGACATGGCCCAGTCGCTATGGCCTAGCTTCTGCCAGGTAATCTGATAGCTGTGGGTGAAACACTACGGGAGCAAATGCTAAGTTGAAAGTTGTTGTTGAGTTATTCGCCGTATGAAAATTAAACACTCCTGCATTGGGACTCGAACCCACAACTTTACTGCACCAAACACCTAACAATGCAACCCAGACACACGATCCATTACACTATCTTGCCATTCTAAAAAATAATGAGCTTCCTATGTATCTGTTTTGTACCACACGAAGTTGTTTGTTTGACTTGAACTTTAATTTTATCTCAATGTTACAGTATTATTGGCACTTGCAAGATCTATAGGATGATTATATAATATGTCAGTTTTCAACATAATATTTCGCACACGATATTGAAACAATGTATAACATCAAGTACATGTACTATGCAATTGTTACATAGATGTTATTTTCCAAAGAATAATATACAAGAGAGGGGGAGCAGAGATGGTCAAGTGATTAAGATTGCAGCGCCTCAATCATGAGGTCCTGTGTGCGATTCCTGCTGCGGTCAAATATTATTTCTTTATTTCCTTATTTCCTGCGTTCTGATCAGCAGGTAAAATACGGGAGCAGGTAGGTTTCCCTCGACTAGCTCTGCTATCGGATTACCACCTCAAGCAACAAACAAAAAACAATACCTTCACCTTCTACGTAGTGTTAGTTACATCAAAATATATCTCAGATTTTCAAACTGACAGTAGAATTTCGAAGACATACAAAAAGTCAATGTTGTGTTAAAGATTTCTAAACGTAACTAATCGTTGGCATGGCAAGAATTTTCAATGTTCTAAAAGCCTATTTTTTGCAAACTGAGATAATTGGATTTTGGAGTGATAAAACCACAATGAAGCTATCATGTAAATTTTGATTTTCAATGGCATATATCTGACCTTACAATATAGATATACTCAAAATTTTCAGGGAAGTCAGATATCAGGACCTTTTATCGGAAAACACTTACCCTTTAAGTCCCAATCCCGAATATTTCGGGTTGTCTTCTCTGAACCGAATGCCCAATCCCGGATATTTCGGGAAAACGAAATATCATGAAAAGCTTCGATTTCAGACTAATTTCATCGGCCAATCACAACTGGAAACGTTTTATTTATGTGTAGTGTAGTTTGTCTTCAACTCTAAAGCCATAAAACGTCATGACATTGTGTGTAAACATGATCAAAATAACATTTCATTTGTGCACACTTCAAACTAAAGTCCAAAGTCAATCGCGATGGCGTCTGTGAATAAAAGGATGCGTTATCATGATGATGTGGATTGGGCAAGCAGTGGAGAGGAAAACTTTGATGCAAATGAGGATTCTGACGACAGTGATGCTGATAATGAACCTTTGGCAAGGAGATTTGGACTAAATAGGCATAATAGTAGGCCTAGAGACGAGTCAGGCTCTGAGTCTGAGTCTGACTCAGTTGGTGAAACTAACATTGAGAATGAGGATAATTATCAAAGAGATGTACCATTACGACCACAAGTCTTTGACTTTGATGCAACACTTCCAGGAGTCAAAGTAAGAATAGAAGAAGATGCTACCTTGTTTCACTACCTAAAGTTGTTTTTCACAAGTTCAATTATGAACAGAATATTGACTGAAACGAATAGATTTGGTACTGAGATGCATGCTGACTTATGGGAAGAGAAGGCTATTGCAGATCTGTGGAGAGTGTTTGCTCTGGTCCTTTTGATGGGAATTGTGAAAAAAACATATCTGAGATCATATTGGAGTACCAATGAGGTTGTAGCGACACCAATATTCAATAAAATGATTAGTAGAAATCTATTTTTGAAACAATTAGGAGCATTGCATTTCGTGGACAACTCGACTGAACGGAATGACAATAAATTATATAAGTTGGGAACAGTTTTTACACGCATAGAGGAGCGACTTAGTGCAGTTCTCCACCCTGGAAAGTGGTTGTCTATTGACGAAAGCCTCATGGCGTGGAAGGGTAGAATAAGTTTTCGCCAGTACATCCCATCCAAGCGGTCACGTTTTGGCATAAAGCTTTTTGTTTTGAGCGATGCCGTAACTGGCTATATAAATAAGCTGTCCATCTACATTGGAGACGAGAGAGATAAGGCTGTTGTAGCAGGTCGTAGTATCACTCAAAATATTGTTATGAGTCTTATGCAACATTTGCTACGCTTAGGACACTGGTTGTTCATGGACAACTACTACAACTCTCCTGATCTTGCTGATGAGCTGTTATCTAATAACACGCATGTGTGTGGTACAATTCGGTCATATCGAAAACGTCTTCCCAAAGACTTGAAAACCAAAAACGGTAGAATACTGAAAAAAGGTGATACCACCTACTTTACGAACAGCAACTCCCTAGTCGGCTGTTGGAGAGATAAAAAGTATGTCACAATGATTTCTACCATTCATGACAACTTTGACATGATGGAGTCGGGAAAGACCACTAGGGAAGGGGAGCCGATACGAAAGCCGAAGCCAATCTTAGACTACAACAAGTATATGGGAGGCGTTGATAAGTCCGATCAAGTGCTTCACTACTATAATGTTGCAAGAAAATCTATGAAGTGGTATAAGAAGTTCTTCTTTCACATGCTTGATGTAAGTACTATTATAATTCTACACTATTGTTCCATTCTTTGTAATCCTGTCCATTTCGACGTACATATTGCACGGTGCATATTATTATGGCATGCATGGTGCATAATATTATGGCATATTAGATGCAAGTACCTACACTAACACTGGATCCAGTTGCATATTTGATGCTCAAGTAATCATATTATTTGGTCACCCTTTTCTATGCTTGCGTGTTACTAGACTACCCAGTTATGGCATCGCTCAAGACTAAAAGTTTCATATCAAAATATGACTGCTGTCCGTATGGGATGAATTGCAAAGTGACACTTTCCCTTTCCATGCCTTGAGGTCGTGATTGATTGAGAAATGCTTTTCAGGATGGCAGCCTGTTCGAGCATTCTATGTTCTGGAATCAATTTATGTCTACACACATGTGTACCGATATTTGTACTACAAACGGAACAATAAATAAGACCTGTTTTTTTTAGATATGTGTATTCAACGCTACCATAGTATACAGAATAAAAACAGGCACGAAGATTTCCGATCTCCAATTTAGGACCAAACTGGTAGAGGAAATTCTCCATTTCACTGGCAGTGCGAGAAAGACAACCTTCCTAAATCCGAATATAGTACAGGGTGGACACAAGCTAATCCTAAATAGCCCTGGTAGAGCAGGGAAAACCAAATTTAGGGTTTGCAAACATTGTAATGTAATAATGGATAGGTCAGAATCGCGTAGGAGGACAGAATCCAAGTACAAATGTTCTGTTTGCAATGTCTGTTTGTGCACTACATGTTTCGATCCATACCACTCACAAATGTAGTAATTCCAAGTCTGTAGCATAACGTGTAAATAGTACTTCCTGTGTATTGTTGGGAGTAGCTCTTCGCTATATTATTCACAGCTTTCCACATTAGCTTTGTCATATACATTTTATTATTTTTTATATTAGCCTAATTTGTAAATTTATCACATTTTCAATCACAAATTTGTCATAATTAGATCTGTTTCTTTCATACAAATGTAGAAATGATTTACCTTACTTCACACTGTTTCCTCGTAATGTTTATGAAGTCACTGCTTACTAACACTATCAGGTACTAGCCCAGGTGGGGGGGGGGGGTTGCGGATGGACTGGTTAGGCCACCCCCTCCCATCCCCACTTGGACGGTGCAGGCGAGGTTTGCTGCTCACTATCGTGCTACTTTGTAATCTGCTGCTAGTAATTTGAACTAGGAGTTCTCAGGTACTAGCCCTGTTGAAGGTGGGGGCGGGTGGGGAATGGCCGGGTTATGCCACCCACTTCCCTAACCCTCCCCCATCCTACTTGGACCATGTGGGGCTTGCTACTGTCTTGGCATCATACTACATGTAGTAGGTAATCTATTGCTAGTAGTTTGTACTAGTAGATTTTACAGCTTTGCATTCAGCTAAAAAGTAGACCTTGGTTGACCATTTTAGCTATAAAAATAGATATAATGCAGCTAGCATCAAGATTTTTCTTGCAAGCAGTACATAACATTATTGTTCAACAGTCTTTGGTACAATATTCTGCACCTGTACTGGTCCCTGGCCAGAATGTTGACTGGTATTTGCACAAAGTTTTTCACAATCTTTGTACTAGCTAGTTACTCATTATGGAAGTTGACCTTAAATGGGCTCAATCATAAAGTTTCATATGCCATCACATGCAGAAATATGTTGCCATTCCTGTGGTGTTGAGTTTGTTGTTGCATGACCAATATAATTGCTTCAATGTAGAATTTAGTAAAGCAAAGTCTATGACTGTCGCAGCCCATAAAAACAGCCCAGGCAACTGGTCCAGACATGCTTCAATGACCTCGGGACTTAAAGGGTTAAAATGGCACAATAGAAAGTGATCCCTACTGAGAGTTTTAAGACCCTGTATATAGTGAATGCGGTAGGCGTGCCCTAGGACGCCTATTCCGTCTGTCCGTCTTAGCCGGCGCGACACTAGAACGGCTATAACCCATGAACTAACAACGATACAGAGCTGAAACTTGGAGAGAATAATGTGAATACTACATGTATAAGAGATCTCTGCAAAAAGTTGGAGTCTCTATGACAGTGGTTCCGCTGATTGAGCCGGAACAACGTAGAAATTTCCTAACTGCCCATTGATTCAACAGTAACACTGCCCATTGATGGATATAAAAGATCAGGCCGTCAGTATGTTGACAATACATAATGTACCAGTTGTTTACTATTAGTGTTACTGTCATGCTCGGGTCTCTGCCATGGACCTGAGGGACGTGGGGTGTAATTCCACAACAATACATCTCACAGAAATGGAGTTAGCCATTTGGAAAGAAGCAGAGTAAGTAAAAGAACGAGAATAAACCAAAAGTGCTAAAACTTGTGTTCCTTTCTTTTTGTAAAATTTTTATTACGGTTTAACGATTTGCTGAAAATCATTACTTTCTTCTGATATTGATGATACATTTTGTATAACGAAAAATCCAATGCTGCTGTAAGGTGAGTGTTAGATAGCTTTATATGGATGGCAATACAATGTTGAAACATTTTAATTGCTTTGTAAGAATGTTGTGCTCTAAATACTGTATTTGACTCTATGTTCAAAGCAATGTGCATAACTAAATATAGCAATATAAATATTGACCATGCACCAGGTGGTTTTATAGAAAATATTGCGTGGTCGAAGTTGAAGTTGCTGATAACACTTACCCTACGTTTTCTGAAGCTTTGTATATGGCCTCATTATTGATAAATTCGCATATAACTGGTTTATCAAGCAGCAACATCTAAAATATAAACTACATTGCATGTAGGTATGTATGCGTGTAAACTTGAGAATTCATATTACAGGCAGAATAGCACACATGACTGATATTTTTATGATTTTATCTCATTCGGAACCACTCAAATTAAAATGTAAACACAAACACTCAAATTTATTAGCTTCATGTATTTTAGGCTCAAACTATTGTAATGTAGTACAAATACACCCAATATATGACATTTATCATTCAGGAACAGATAAAATATAAAGTACATTGTATGTAGGTACATGTATGTATGCGTGTGAACCTGGGAGTTCATATTACAGGCAGAATAACACACATGCCTGATCTTCTTATGATTTTATCTCTTCGGGTTCACTCAAATTAAAATGTGAACGTAAACACTCCAATTTATTCGCTTGATGTGTTGGAATCTCAAACTATAATGCAATACCTTTACAAATACACACATTATACCTACATGTATGACATACCTAAGCATGACAATAAGACATAACTATGACACTCAGCAAAGGGCCTGAAACACGCCGGGCAGGTCAGCTGAGAGCTCAACAGTACGCCTGTTGTCTCACAGGCTGACTTTTTACCTTTTGGGGGAACTTAGCTAGGGACTAGGACCTGGTGTCTTCTCAGCGGATAATACACGGCAAATGGATATAATTCGGTTTCAGCCAAACTCCGCCAGATTTATTTATAATAGTTTCATAAGCATACAGACTTCTGCATTGGAAGTCATAAGCAAGATGAAAGCGGGTTAGCACTGTGAGCTCTCTATTTTGATAGTATTTTGGGAAGCCGGTTAGGACAGGCTGTACAGCTGGATACCACAAGTACAGCCGGAAGTACAGTCAAAACAACTGGTTGACAGGCAATCAAACCCGCCGACAGCTGGCCTACTGAAATTAGCACATAACTCGAGAACTAGTGCAATTACATGTAGAAGGTTGAAACTTGGACACAACATAGCATACCTATAATTATGGAACCATATGTAAATTACATATTGTAAAATATGCAAACCGTATTAGAGAAAACATGATGGGTCTACTCCATTAAAGCATACACAAAAATAATGATAACATAATTACAGTAATTGCAATATACCAGTTCAAACCAGGTAATATTGTCAGGAGTGGATAATTCCTCAACAATACACTGGTAAGTAAGACACATACAATCCAACCAACGGAGATGTACACTACTTAGTGGCCGACTTTATCTTGAGGTTCAAAGCCATAATTATGAAGATATTAATACTCAGTTGCACTTATATAAAGCAACATACAATGTATATATGGTGGACCATTATTTCTAACAGTTGAAGACAGCTTATTATCCTTTTGTTCGTAGGCATGGAAAGCTGAAAACTTCAAAACTTTTCAGAGGGAAGCAACTCCATTTGTCTAAATAATGTTTGATCAATGATGCAGTTTGGGATTTAGAGAAATTCCCTTTCTGCATTGCCTTGGGGAAAGGGTTACAGCTGTTATTATCGCCTGTGCATGAGCACATTTCAGCATCATTATTATTCCTAAACTCAAAAAAGTGAATTCCACAATACCTTACATAAAGTACCTGGTCCCCTTCAATAATAACTTGATAAACCGGCTACTTAAGTAAAGGAGTGAGATCTCACAGGGTACAGACTCACAACCAATTGGAATGACAGGTAATTCACCATGCCAATCGACTCATCACCTAATCAACACTGAATGGGACAGTGGTACATCCATGACCCTTAAACATTTCCCTGTAATATAATTAATGATTTTCAATTTACATAATGGTCATGATTAAGATTCAGATCAAAGTTGAATATTCATAGCTGTTAAAATATGTGTAGTTCTAATTAGCCTATGTGTAATTTTGCATTGGATTCTCCTAACACATACTAAGAGTCAGGAATAGCGGGTTGAACCACTACATTCCCGGCTGGTAGTTTTGCAAGCATAGGAGTGAACTCTTAAGTGAAATATGCATCTTGAGATGCTAGAATTAACCCAAGTGTTGTAGACTTACTAGTACACAGAATAGCAATATATTGTCAGCTTTCATTTTGTGGCCCTCCGTTGGTTTGTTATTCAATAAAGTGATTCCTTCTATTGGTTTCATAAGGCATACCTGTTACAGGTATGCCGGGTTGTTACATTCATGTACAACATGAATGTAATAACAAATTGCTATCATTTCAGCAATAACTTAAATTTCAATTAATATTATTTGTTTTTACTCTTATGAAAAAATGTAATCATATATTGGAAGTGGTGCGGTCTGTGGTAACAGGGCATCACCAGTAGCTGTTGCAAAAGGAGAGTTCTGGCTCACTCATTTGAGCCTCACTTAAAAGTAGATGTGACGCCCCCTAGGAGCACATTGGTTTAAAGATCATTTTTGGTATAATAAATAGGAAGACCTCTTTTTAATCTAGCTACATTTAACCCAAAGTATGTCCTAGATATTAACCCCAAAATCCTCCTGCAGGAGGATTTTGCACTATGAATAAATTGGTAGAGGGCTAAAGAGATCTTATAGTAAAAGGAAAAAGGACTCCTGCAGGAGCCTTTTTGAGGTCAAAATATAGGACAATCCTTGAAGATAACTTTTTCCTATAACAAAAGGGAAGCATACAAAGTGCAAGCATGACCCGTACAATTGTCCGGATATCCGTGTGCATAGCAGCTCGTGCACTTTCCAGGTCATTGACGGTACAGTTTTGTTTTCCATTGTTATTGATTTTTTTCTATGCAAGCACACACCATTGTGCCCATAGATATTTCTATGGACAGGTGTAAGGCTTCACCGGTGAACCCTGAACTTGGTAGAGGGTCAAAAATAACTTTTTGGCATAATAATTGGAAAATAAAAATGTTCATGCCGTCAAAGACCTAAATCTTTGGCCAAGCAGCGAGCATACATGACAACTATGGCTTGCAAAATATCTGGTCATATTTATTGACCGCAGTGGCATGCGCAGCGAGTCGCGG
>JAOQGN010210000.1:0-10749 GCA_027564295.1 Himantozoum antarcticum | reverse complement strand
AGAAAAGGCTCTAAGCCAATCAAAACGCTGGATTCCGAGTTATTTTTAGCTTTTTACGGACTCTGTCGTTTTGAGAGTTTTTTCACTCAATTTACTCATTTTGGCACGCGTCCTATTGGCTTAAAGCTTGTTAGGAGCGTTCTGATTGGTTGAAAAAATTTCCCAGGGGGTACCGATCTGCTCACACTATGCTACTGATATTATATATTAGGACAGAGGTAGGTCTTTTCTTGGTTGAAGCGCATGTTACTTCCTGCAACTCAGGTCCTAATCTGAATTACATCAGAAATACAGGTTAATGTCTATTGACACAAATGCAGATACAGGTTGAAGGCCTTTCACCAGAATTCCACATCTGGGTTTTAAACCTCCAACTCTTGGTTTGAAACTGCTAGCCACTACCAGCTACACCACCTTGACATCTGAGATACAACATTAAACTAGGTATTAATTAAAGGTAAACTAGGTAAACATTAAAGGTAGCATTACGTTCACAGTTGCACTCTCAGCTCAGACTTACCTGGTTTTCAGATAGCAGATTAAAACATGTTTTACTGGTGTCTTACATCTCTCCAGCAATGAAGAAGCCATCTTTGAATTTTACTTGTGAGCACACCTCCAGATATAATCCTTTTCTCTCCCTGCACAATCACGCTACCAATAACTGTAATTGCGGTCTAGTCCATGACAGAACTTGTTATGAGTGAAGCCATTGAACACAGCACCTCAGCCATGTCTGGTATGTTAACTAAGGTGGGCACACCAATATTATTTTACTGTTGTCTATAATTACCAATGTTACATGCAATGGATAACGTCACTGGGTACAGCTGGCATACCACAGAGTTGTTGGTGCTGAGTTAGAGACAGCAGTTGAGTGTGGTCTCTGTACATTTGTAGGTGAGCGCGTGTGCTCGATACATATCAGCTCTATACATGTAAAATATGTCAATATACCATAATATAATGCATGTATAAGGATTTTTTTTGTTATCCTGACAACAACTGTTGAGAGTTGGTATGCCCCTATCAGTGAGAGGCAAGCAACACGTTAGTGGCAGCATCCATAGTCTGTCATGAAGGATCTGAGTATGCCCCTTAAGAGGGGGACGACTAATGCGTCATTGTGGTATCCATAAGCTGCCATGAAGCATCCGAGAATGCCCCTTTAAGAGGGGGACGACTAATATGTCATTAGAGTATCCGTAAATTACACTAGAGTAATAAGTTAGTGAATCTAATTAGATTTGCATTGACGACAACTGATGATCAGAAGGGGAAATCTCCCATGCGCACCCATAGGGAGAGGACAATTCCCAAGGGTACCCAACTCGGGAGAGGACATCCCCTAAGGATACCTACAACCAACTCTTCAGACTAGTTTATATAGCATTGGCAAAACTTTTCCGCCAAGAGGGACGTAATTGTATTAGGTAACCCTTTCGTCAATCCCTAGTAGCAGTAGCAGTTAAGAATTAGTAGTAGTAGTAGTAGGCACCTGACCACCGCCTACCCATGGGCCCCCCAGCTTCATCTGACATAGCTGTGCTCCCATTCAGGACACAAAGAGTAGTGATCTTGGCATTTATCCCGTCATAGATATTCCTCAATAACCAAACGAACTCTGGTATTGTAAACTGTTTTCTAGGCTTCAATGATTAAGCATCTTCATTTCGGTTCAGTATTTTCCTGAGATCGGATAATTTTGAATCCTTGTTTTGACAATCATTTCCCTCACGTTAAGAGGCTAGAGAAGTCAAAGCTTTTGTAGAAAGGAAAGGTTTTGTAGAAAGCTTTCCCTCGTAGAAAGCTTCAGCTTTCTCGTTAGTTGAGTAAATCTTGATCCAGTTTAATTGGATGCTCATATCTTTACCTACGGCCGCTATGAGCTATTGCTGTCATATAACAATTAGAATGTTACCTCTCAGACGTTGTTGCTCTTCTGTGTGGTGAGCCCAAGTCACAGCTAGTTCGCGCCAACTCTGATATGCTTTCCCTGATATTATTACCAGTTCACTGGACAGTGAGACTAAAACCAGGCTTAAATTGCTAGTTCATTGATTATTTTTTCTTTAGTGGACTATGTAGTGATATCCTCTCTTTAATTATTGATCTTCAGTAAAATTCCAATAATAAAATAGTACAAACAGATCTTGCATTGGTGGAGTTCAACTTTCAGGTTTTGTTTTAGCTTGCATGTTTACTTGCCTATATCTCTGTTCTATTTGGCTTGTAGGTATAAGATTTTGTTTCTTGATGTACTGTTTCCACTTGGTGTAAAGAAGATAGCGTTTATAGATGCAGATCAGATAGTTAGGACTGATATACAAGAGTTATTTGATCTCGACCTTGAGGGAGCACCATATGCTTACACTCCATTCTGTAGCAGCCGTACGGAAATGGATGGCTTCAGGTATTATTATATAGTACAAGTACAATGTATACATTTCTAGTTTACCAGTATTCTTATCTCTATCTTGTTTTCAGTGTGTGGATTTTGTGTGTGTAATTGCTAACAAAGCTATTTTTATACAGGTTTACATCATTACATTTTTGTCTTCTAAACTTAGCGTAGATACTATCCTTACAATTTGTTGGGTTTATTTTGTAAAAGTAATTTTCAAAGCCGAAGATCTTTAATTTTGTTCTAGTATTTATCTCTTTATCTTGATATCAGTATATTATGTATCGGTATTGTATTCTCCCCGCTAAGTTATCCTAGTCTATGTTGTTACCACCTGTGTATTATAGGTTCTGGAAGTCTGGTTACTGGTCTAACCACCTGGGCAATAGACCGTACCACATCAGTGCTCTCTATGTTATTGACTTGAAGAAGTTCAGAAAGATAGCAGCTGGTGATAGACTGAGAGGACAATACCAAGCTCTTAGTCAGGACCCCAACAGTCTATCTAATCTTGACCAGGTTAGAAATGTATACAGGGTCGATATGTAGTGTCTCCCAATCCACACATGATGGGTGTGTAGTGTCCCCTAGGCTACAATCCACACATGATGGGTGTGTAGTGTCCCCTAGGCTACAATCCACACATGTTGGGTGTGTAGTGTCCCCTAGGCTACAATCCACACATGATGGGTGTGTAGTGTCCCCTAGGCCACAATCCACACCGGTGGGTACGTAGTAGGGCTGCAGCAACGTATTGTAGGTCTACCCGACAATACAGGGTCATTGATTGGTAGTGTTTAGAGGCAGTATAATTTTTGTTACGTATGTTAGTTACAATGTAAACCTCGGACTTGTTAGTAATTAACTGATTTATTTGCTATTTGCTAACTGAAAGAATTATTAATAATTTTTATTTGTTAATTAATGTAAATGTATTTGTTAAATTAATCATATTGTCTATCCAGTCAGTCCCATCTACATCTGCTATGTATTTCAGGATTTGCCCAACAATATGATTCATCAAGTGAAGATCAAGTCGTTACCTCAGGACTGGTTGTGGTGTGAGACTTGGTGTAGCGATGCCTCCAAAGCCACAGCTAAGACAATTGATCTGGTAAGACTGGTAATTCTTTTGTAATCATTTCTTTTCTTGTAATGATTGCTTCTCTCCTCTCATAGCATAATATAGGTGCGGTTGGAATAGAGCTGCGTGGTTTGATGGTTATTAACCTTTAGCCTGCAGTTATAAAAAATAACATCACCAAGCCACATGTGAAAGTAATTATCATGTAACTGCATTGTGAGGTTATAGTAGTGATCAAAGGTTATTGTGGGTTTAACCTTGTGACGTTTTGTTACACATGCCATGAAACAGGATAGGCATGTTTCTAGTATAATCTTTCAACACAGTTAATATCCTGAAAAGTTTATAATTAAATTCACCGTGTTGAAAGGTCACAAACAGGACAGGAAAACATTGTGGTAAATTAATTATTGCATGTTGAAATAGTCACATTTATTTTGTAAGATAATCTGAACTTTATTACATCAAATGACAAAAGTGTAGTTATTATTGTATTAAAAGTGTTATACTACATCAAAAGTCACACTGAACATAAAATATTCTAGGATTCTATAGGTAGGTTCTTTTTTATCAACAAAAGTGGCTACAGTGACTGTAAAAACAATGTTGAAATTGTCTCGTCATGGTTAAAGGTTGAACCTTAAACCGAAGGTTATTACTAAAAGGTTAAAACCTCTTTGCTATATTCTAAACCGTGCAGCTCTAGGTACGGTATGCCTTTTGTATTTATTAAATGGGTAAGGGAGCCATACAAGTATATCAAGTCTGGGATATCGCTGGTTGTTTATGTAAATGCGCCTCTGGCTAAACATAAATTGGAAATTGTCAATAGCTTATACTGGGTTGGCCAGTTAGTTTTAGCTTTGAATCCGTCACTAATGTTGGAAATATTTTCAATAATATTTGAATTGTTATTTTGTTTAGTGCAATAATCCATTAACGAAAGAGCACAAGCTGGTTGCTGCTCGACGCATCGTACCCGAGTGGGTCGGATATGACACTGAGATAAAGAAATTGTGGGACTCGTATCACGATAAGAAGATCACTACCAGTGAAACTAGCGATAACCATTCCACGGACAGATCTGACCATCCATCTCATACTGAATTATGATATATAAATATTGCATTTCACTGAACTGTAGGTAATTTGAATGTAATTTTTATCTCACTTTATAATTATAATATTAATATAATTTCGAATGATGTAAGCTCTGTGTAGTGTCGAGGCAATATGAACGTGATCTCCGGAGTGAATATCTTTACGTACAAACCAATTATGAAACAATATTGATTCTTGCCGAAGGCATTATTTTTCTTTTTGTAGTAAATTATATTTTGTATGGTGTCATCTTGACAATATTAATTGTACTTTTAAAGTAAAGTAGCTTACTGATTAGAGCATTTGAACATTATATATAATATTTGAAAATATATTATAATGTGTTGCAAACTATCAAAATACTATGATTAATTTATTATACGAAAACATATATTATATGTTTTAACAACCAATCAAATGATGAACATTGGATGATTCGCAGGTAAAGCATTTTACAAGCCGGAATGCGCTTGTACCGTTGCAAACAAATACTTGTGGCACTTCAAAACAAATTCAATAACTGTCTCAGCCTGAAACCTATTCTCTGTAACCTATCAACAAACTTTGTGACTGATGGGCTTCGTAATGAGTGCTTGATAAAATTACATCTCCTGTGCCCAAAGAGACGTTCTGTCTTCTCTGTTAAAACCTGGACAGATCAATGTTGTCTCTCTACTCCTTTCTACTTTTTACTCCCAAATGACTTCTCTGGTATATGAGAGCATTCATGAATGTCCTTGCTGTTGGCCTACGGGACGCTTGCTCAGCCAGCCCTTGGTCTATGACTAAGTTGTCTGGTATTCTCAACTCTCTATATATACGGGCTACTAGGTGTGCCAAGCTAAATACGTCTGTAGCCTCAGTTCTTCGTCCCCCTGCAAACACTTCAGGGGCCCAATGTCTGCAAATCAAAGAATACGAACTTGGCTAAATTGATGTACTTCGATGAGGTTTCAGGTTAGTTTTGACTGATGACTACAACTAGTGACTCGTCTATCTTATGTGATAACAAAGATGGTCACTGCTCATGGTCTGCCAATTTTAGTTTGATCAGATTATATGAAGAACTTTTGAAGACTGGATAATTAACTGCGTATAATTTATACCTTGGAAACATGATTCTGTATCAGATCATAGCCTGGCAGTCTTTCAGCTAATCAAATTTGGTGTTGCATACCCATTGTGCATACAACTTGACTATTTTTGACAGTAAACTTAGGCTTTGTGAAGACAGGCAACATGGTATAAATTCTGTGTCATCAGACTTTGTTAGTAGTCTAATGCCTAAGGCTTTGCTGTAGGGGTGGCGAGGAACCAACCGTAAGTCTATACTAGGGTTTGATCTATGCTAACTAGGGTAAGACCTACTTGTGTTTGCACCTCAATTCTCTAGCCTTTGACAGACAGCTCATCAAAGCTGTACTACTTGATATTTGTTCTGATTCTGACATATCTGCAATATATGGAACCCAACCTTGGCCTTCCAACCTAAAATAGAGAGATTCATTACTGTTACTAATTTTTACCGGCAGCTGGATCAGTGTACAATTTCTAGGCATATTGCCAACCAAACGGGCAACTACCTGATGTTAAGAGCAGCAAGCTCAGTTGTATGGGGTTTAGCTGTCTTCAGTTTTATAGCAACAATTTAGAACAACACTAGAAAAATTATATCAGCGACAGTAATTGCTTGATAGGTTAGGCATAATTGATGTGTTTTTTTTATTAGTTACAATTACAACTTTTAATGGATGCTCTATGGTAATTCGTCTGTTTTTGTAAATTGTTTTAACCAATTTTTCAAAAGGTCGATTTAAAACTGCAACCCTTTTAAAATAGGTGAAATTATGCAAAACCCAGAAAATGAGAGTGAGGCGACAACTCGCATTCTTTAGGGTTCAGAAATTGCTATAATTTGAACTACTTTTTTCCAGGAAGTGAGAAGAATGAAAGGGTGTTCTGTTCCATTTGATACTGCGGAATGCCGATTGGGCTGTACCTGTTGTGATGAGGAAATCAATAGTAAGGCAAACAACAGTGTCCACTGGCCATTACAGTAACGCATGAAATGAGATGCCAACTAGTGAGTGTTCAATGGATATCAAAAGGTGTGTATCATAACTGACAAAGTTTGTTTCTTGCTGCACTCAAGCATTTATCAATTTTATGATGACAGTTCCATAGGGTGTCATCATAAAATTAGCATGACCACTCTGGACAAGGTGTTGACAGAGTGGTCATGCTACAAATCTAGCATTTACCTTGAGTATGTTACCATAGAAAGAATCAGACAACATTATGCTCTATTTAGTTGTTATGTTTAGTATATTTAGTTATGCTCTATTAATTGTTTGCACATCACTCTTTCCCTTCTTCTCATCCCCCACGCTGATACTGACCTCAGTAGAAAGTTGTTCAGTGTGATATCATTTGATAGTATCCCATGGTCATGTAAATCTCCTATTATCTTGCTAACTGCAATGCATATGTCTAACCACTGATAGGATGTTAATTGTAAGTGCTGAGTATCCTTGTTTCTGTGCAGGTTTAAAAAAGTACCAATGTCCTTAGATCTCAAATCTTTACCTGCATGTAGTAGAGCATGCTATGAGTTAATTTTGGAGTTATTTTGGAGTTATCAGTCCTCCTGGTGCATTGGTGGCTTCTAGCTTTGTGTGTGGGTGGAAACAAGGATATAATTTTATGCTGTACCCGGCAAACTGTTGGAATTTCTTTAACAGTCAATTGTCAACTTATATCCTCCTGTTGCATTGGCTTCTAGCTTTGTGTGGGGGTGGAAGCAGGAATATAATTTTATGCTGCACCCGGCAAACTGTTGGAATTTCTTTAAGAGTTCATTGTCAACTTATATCCTCCTATTGCATTGGCTTCTAGCTTTGTGTGGGGTGGTTGGAAGCAGGACTATAATTTACGCTGTACCCGGCAAACTGTTGGAATTTCTTACAAATAATTGCAGTGCTTCTTTACATATGGAAACATTTTGAGGCACAATGAGCAACTGGAGCAGCATAGATTCATTATTGGTGCAGCAGAACCACCAACGTTATTGGAGGCTGGTTTTTTATGTTATTTTAAGGAATTTTTAAATCCGTCAATTAAGTTGAATGTACATATTATTATTAAGGATTATGTAATATCTTTTGGTTTTGTCTCATCAAATTACTTTTGCTATATACACTGAGAGTAAATGTGAAGCATGTATTTGTCATCTTGTCTAAGCTTTTTTTTTTTGGTGTACATTGCTTTTGCTGAATTCAAATTTATTAATGACATTTGCTATAATAACTATTCCATTACTTGCCTATGTTTAAACCAGTCTCTGCTCAAGTGTGGGTTTATGAGTCATGTTTAAACGTTGGACTGGAAAGGGATGTTGCTCAGTCTTGCTCTTTACACCAAAGACAATCATTATTTTACATATAATTATTTACCTCGATCTTAACTTCACTATAAATTAAAATTGTTCAAAAGCACGAAGTTTGTGTAATGTAGATGCGCAAATTGTTGTAGATGCCTACTTACTGCATAATGTACAATAAAGATCGATTAAATTCTCAGATTAATTACCAAAAATTTAACACTTACAGCTTATTATGAATTTCCAACCAAATTTCTAATTGAAACTGCTAAACAGTAATGTAACAAGTAGCTACATAGTTAGATGTAAAGTAGGTTAAACAAAGTTGATCATTTGATGATTTTCATGTGCCAATAATTGACAAAATGTTGACAGGGAATATTTTCGTTTTATTCTATGAAACAGCTTTATTGCCAGAATCAACTATTCTTTTGGCAGATGCTCATAACCGCATCCTAGTGGGACAAGGAACAGCAAGCAACCAAATACTGAAACTTACTCATTCGATAATTCGTCATTTCAATGGTGCTAGGATTTTTGAGCGTAAAAATAAAAAAAATCCCAAGCTGGCAGTGTGACTAAATGGTAAAGCTGATTGTTGCCAACTGCTCCTGTAACGAGTGTTTTGTTTGCTGAAGTATAAAACATGAACATCTAATCGCTGAAAATGATGTTCCTGTCAATTGTTTTTGTCAATATTTTGCAAGCAAGCTCCTTAAAGCACTAAAGCAATGACAATCTAACTGTAAATGAGGTAATAAATGATATGATGTTTGTTCCAATTTTCCATGTACATGCACTTAGTTTGTGAGAAAGCATAATTTTTAGAGTAACACAGTAACAGGCTTATGCTACATGCTCACTAGCCAAAAGTTCTCTTCCTGAAACGAATTGACGATTCGTGAAGAATTTGCAATGCAGTCTCCCTGCATCTCTTAGATGTATCACAGCATATGGCATTTCACTCCTTTTCTACTACTACATTTTAGCAACAATGCTTCGGACCCCGCCTGGGTTCCTCTGGACTATGTAATTTGGCAGTTTGACTAATTGCTCATAGAAGAGAAAACAAGAACATATCTACAGAAATCATTGTCACTGACTACACTTCCCCCTTATATAGCAACACTTACTTTGTGTCCCATCCGTAACCAGCTCACATGCAATCCCCATCAGGCTGTCATCACTCATGGCCAATGCACCATAGAACATCGGTATATTTCGCATACCATTCAAAAACAGCAGCATTCTGGCTTCGTTTAGGGCTTTCATTTTTCTTTTCACCTTTATTGCTACACATTTTTTGTTTATCTCATCAAATCCGAGATAGATATTACTCTTTCCACTCCACCCTAAAATAATAGCGTAGGATGATGGTGCCGCGTTAGGGAACGAGTTAAAGTAAGAAATAAATAAAATAAAGTCCCTGTTTCTCTGCATCCGGTTATGACTGGTGATGAGCAATATACAATAGACATGTACATGACATTACCCTCACTTACCCTCACTTCCTCATTCAAATCTGGTAATCAGGGAATGCAGATGGTTATATTTTATCAGGCCTTAGTCATTCACAAATAAGTGGGCTAGGGGGAAATTTGGGGCTCTATATTTTACAGCACGCAGGTTCAAGTAGCTACAATCTGTACAGATTTCTAGATACCAACTGTTTGCGTAATCATGGAGTTCTGCATGTATTTAGGGGAGTATCTGTTCAATTTTTACCAGATAATATAATGAATGAGTAATTAGCACCAATATTATTTGATTTATATGTTTCATCAATAATATGATTTGATCAACACCTTCAGAACTGAAGGCAAAAAATATTGATGGAGCTCACGTGGACAATAGCACTGTGGCTATAGTCTTGGTGAGAGTCTGAGTCTAAATAATTTGAAGTTGAGGCATGTGATCAAAGCCTTTGTGACTATTTCTGAGACATGTGCAAACTAGATCTAGCCAGTATACAGACAAGGCAAGGCAAGGCCACAAATCGGCCAATTTATTCGGGAGTTATCCTCCTCTTTGGATGGATAACTGATAATGAGTTTGACAGGTTTAAATTGAAAGGAAGTTGGCTAAGGAAACCTATTTCATGTCTAATCCAGCAAGCACAAAATTCAAACACTAGCTCTTTCAAAGGTTATATTGTACGTCCTTTGTCTTTCAATAATGCCAATACATGATTCAAGGAGTTTTATTTCCCTCCCGGGAGAAAATAAAACTCCTTGCATGACTATAACTATTGTGTAAGCCGATTTAACAGGAAACAGATTTACTCTACTCTAAAACAATAGTTTATATTCTCTGAAATAATTCCAAGTGCCTACCAATATCGATGTAGCGTCCTTGATTGTTGCGGACATATTGCAGCTGATAGGACACTAGGAATGGTATGTGTAAAGGTAAAACCATGTCTCCAGTTTGTTCCTGCTGCTGGAGCAGTTCATTATACAGCAGGCTAGTCTGACGTATTGCGCCCTCTGTATCAGCATAACAAATTCTGCAACAACATAGATTTTGGTAAATTGCACTGAGATAGTATGTCCCAGATTACAGAGGGTTACAGATGCATTGGGTTACAATGATATAATTTTCGGATTGAATTTGGTCTGATTTAATCCTTTAGTTTAATTTGATCTCTAATGCCACACATAGATGGCTGCAAAGAGTGTGAGCATCTTCAAATAAAAGGTAGCATCTCTTACCAACCTCATTATTTTATAATTGTAAAGGATTATCTTTGTAGAATAGGTATCTGGGGAATTAACTTTTATT
>JAOQGN010209889.1:0-10751 GCA_027564295.1 Himantozoum antarcticum | reverse complement strand
CCACCCAAACCCAACCCAAACCCAACTCAAACCCCACCCAGCCAAACCTCCTTCTCAACACGCACACACACAACCCAACCACCAACCCATTTCACCCAACACCAACATTAAACCTCAAACCCGGTGGTGAAATTACTTCCCACCTTCAAACAATCAATCACAACATTACTTCACCGCTCATTCTTACACTTCCGGTGGTGAAGTTACTCACTCCTTGTTCCTGAATGGATAATATTTGAAATAACACCTTCTCATTGGTCCATTATCTGGGGTCAGTGAGTATTTTAGGGGAGTTGAAAGCCCCTAATGCACTACCAATCAAACTCTATACAGTAACAAACGTCGCCGTATGTTTAGGCTGATAGATTTAGAATGTAGCTTAAAAGCATTGCTCGGTGTACAGGCTGTATGAACCTGTAACAACTCACAAATACAAACAAATCTTTCATGTGCATACATTAATTTTGTTAAAAAGTAGAATAAATTAAAACAACTGATTAAAAAATATTATTTCTTGCTGGGTCATATTTTTGTTGTCCCGAACTTATGAACCAATTTGATTATTTTTTAATATCAAATAATAACAAAATAATAAAAATATTGTTTAGGCCCACGCCCCATGGTACTTCGAACTTGGTTGCGAACCCGCCTAATAGATGTTTATTCAAATACAATCGAACTAATACAGCTTTAATAAGATATCTTTAACCCGATACAGGAACAGTACCTAATATATCTCCGATGCCTTCACAGAATGATATAGTATTGTGAACAGAGAATATATGACATTGACCTCCATTGTGATGCCTTCACAGAATGATATAGTATTGTGAACAGAGAATATATGCCATTGACCTCCATTGTGATGCCATTTCAGTCACTGCTTCTGTCATAGGCCAAGCTACCAGTCGCTTGTCATTCTGACATGCCATCAATGACAATTGTCATGCGCCTTGACTTTTCTTACTAGGTATGCTTTACTTGACAAGCACATGCCTACATAATCACTGTGGTCTCTAGGTGCACTACTTTTGAGTTTAATGAACCTTTAATTTTATTTCAGATAATTATCTTATCATACACATTTTTGTTGCGGATATCAAGTTCATTTGAGCATTCTGACCACCATCACAGAGCTTCTAGATAACAAGACGATGCTTAGCCATTTCACAAGTTGTTCAAATTACAGTAGATACTGAACTCAGTGTTGTTCTCCATGTATTAACTGTAAACTGTTCTGTTTTATCAGGAGTTGTACCCTCATGTTAAGAGATTGCCTGTGTTCCTACAAGTTACGATTTGCTGATGGGGAGCCGTGGCAGGAGATATGCCAACTAGTCAGAAATAGGGTAAGTACCTGAGTTGGGCTGCTGTATGTCATAATATAGGAGATAGAGAGGGGGCTCTGGTAAGGTCTACTCTATTACACCGTTAGCTACAAACTTGGATATACCGTATTTGAATTGTAAGATTTGGTGTCAAGGGATGATTCATACAGCTATCCTATCCTATTCATAGCACAGTACGATGTTGATGCCAGTATGTAAATGTTGCAACTAATTGACCACTCAAATAGTGGTGTGTGTTAAAAGTAGCTTTTGGCACTATTATCTACGTGACAAATCATGCCTATATCCCCAAAATGGATGAGAGTACCCCCAAAGATCAGATCCACTTCTGAGTATGACCCTGTCTCTATCTATTAATATTTTACCTCTCTATCCAAACACCTTTCACCTCTCTAATCCAATTACATTTCACCTTTCTATCCAATCACATTTCACCTCCCAACCTCTATCCAATCACATGTCGTCACCTTGCAATTATTTATATCTTGTTGTAGATTATTGCAGTATGCGAGTTATTCACATATCTGGGTTATGTGAAAAATGGATTGATAAAAAATAGCAGTGGTAAGTAAAGTAATAAGGTGTTATTGGTTTAGTGTCATTGCCCTGGAGGCCTCTAGGCCTCTACCTCGAGGCCTCTAGGCCTAGAGGCCTCTAGGGCTAGAGGCTTCTAGGCCTCTAGGGCTAGAGGCCTCTAGGGCTAGAGGCCTCTAGGGCTAGAGGCCTCTAGCCTAGAGCCGTAGACAGATGCCTAGACAGAGGCCTAGACAGATGCCTAGACAGAATAGCAATCTGCTAGATCTCTCTTTATTTAATAAATATATGTATGCACTTTATTGTCAGCAAACAAGATGTCAATGTATATTTATAATTGTTTTTACATAAAAACATGAGCCCAAAAAATATAAATACACACACCTACTGGTAGTAGGTACTATGTTAGAAAAGTGTAGCACAGTAATTAAAATTGTTTCCTACTACTTGCTAGTGATCGTTGCAAAATTGTCCTTGAGCCTAATAAATCCTTGTCACCCCATCCAATTCATGCATCTTGGAATAAAATTGCATTTTATCTCAATTAATTAGGAAATTTGATAAAAGAAAGGTCAGGTCAACCCGTTTGACTTGAATATCTGAGTGATTAGTGAGCCAACTGTGCTTAGTGTTGGTGTAGCTTCTAGCTGGGTGTCACTCACTTATCCTACTATACATAGCTAATGCGGAATACGTGATCTGTTATGTTATGACATAACACGGCTATATTGTGACATCACATGTTATGTCATGACGGACACTCGGACCATATAGGCACCTGGTTTTCGGTTCAAACTTGTGAATTTTGGAAATAGCCGGGGCGCTAGACAAAAAAGTGCAATCACGTTCCAAACTGAAAATAAAATCGCCATCTTAGAACTAAGCAAAGCTTTAAGTGTGGATTATTACGCCTGCTTGTACATGTAATTGGCACGCACTCTGCAGACTTTCTTTTCTCTACACCCGTGTATTCCGCGAACTTTCACTACACCGGTGTATGCTGTGCTGTCATCTAGTCTTATATGAAGCTGTCTAACCCTGACATTGTTCATGCTATCAGCTATTGGTCATGCCATACAACTTAGCACCTGCTGATACACTAATAGGCCCATGTCGCTAGGAATGCAGAACTTTGTATTGCCTCTCCATTGAGATGCCAACACTAAATGTTGTAAGATATAACACAGAGTTTGAATGCAGTTAGCCTTAGCTAAAAATCAAGTGTTATGCAGTGAAAAGTAGACTAAATGTTGAACAGTGCCTACGGTATGCTGATAAATGAGGCAGCAAATCACTCAATTAGACCATGTTACTGAATTGATGCGCGTATTACTCATTGTGTTTGGATTTGCCTGCCCATAATGGTTCAGATGAAAAGACAACTCCAAAAAACACATGCACTGCTGTACACAATTACCTTCCTCCTAATGGTTTTCCTTCTCTGTTGCAGATAAAGATATGTATTGGCATATAATGGACCTACGTAAAGCTATCAGTTTAGCAAGGCTTGGCTTCAAAGGCTGAAAACTTGGGCTGCCATGGCTACACCTCCAACTGCTACTGTGCCAGTACACCAATCTCTAAGTCCAAGTCGTTGTATAAGGAGTGTGGGGAACTGGTCCATTGTTGAATCACACAGCATCAGTACACCAGTATTCCTGCATGCTGGCGCTACGTTTAACCTCAGTTCGTACTATATAGTAGATCACTATGTTATACCAGTACTCAGTAGTTAGAGAGTCATTCGTATCACACATACTACTGCAGTTAGAGTCTTTTAAAATTATCTTCAACTCTCATTTCTTTGCTCAACCAAACCTTAGCGAACAGATTTTATTAATTTATTAGTAAGTTGTACTACTGTACCTTTATTTGTTGTGTTATGTTTATACCTAATATTACATTCGGGGAGAACTCCTTTATCCTACTAGCTACTAGCTAGTAGCTACTAGCTAGTAGCTACTAGCTAGTAGCTACATTAGTTACATTAGTTACCTTATTGTCATTGTCTCCATACACACAGTATGCGGCGGCCATTCCAGTGCATTCAGTTACATACACTAGTATTGCATAATATCTCTTTTATTGTTTATATTATTTTTTCTTCATTCTATGCATTTGTTATTCTTGAACACCAAATCTATGATGTTATTGTCTTTTATGTCAATATTGAATATACGTACATAATTATAACAATATTTATTATACACATGCTTCTTCAATCTTCATAGTCTGGAGTTGCCCCCACACAAGCAATGAATATTTTGAAGTGGTAAGCAACTCCGAATTAGTTGGACTGGAAAATTATTAAAGCCATTACACAATAGTAGTTGAGCATTGTGATTGGTCATTTAAGCAGCCCATTATTTTTAACGTATTCGTAAAATTCCCATATCTCGCACTAGTGCTGGAACAGGTATAAGAAATCACGGGTCGCGGGTAACACTCGGGTCAAGTGAGACATGTAGGGCCGGCAGGGCTGCCATGCGCGGAGCAAGGTTATTACTAACATTCCTGTTACTTATTCTCCAACTATTACTTATTCTTTCGAATTTTTGATTAATGTTTAAGATGGATAGTAACAATAATTTAGATTTGCAACTACATGGTAGTTTAGTACAGCATGCTGATGCAAACAGTTCAAATTCTGAACTAGATTCTATTGCTAATTGCTATACATACTTTGTATTAAATTAATACAATAAAACCAGCTTTGTAAGCAAAACAGTGTTTGTGCGGGTCGGACAAGCTGCGACTACCCTACCCTGCTGCCCTTCAAGGATGACTCTTGGGTCGAGCTACCCGTTCTAGCGCCATCTCGCCCAGATACTTTACAAGATATTTTGTTAGTGTGAACATGTGTGCACCTTGTAAGCGCACACATTAGGAAGCCGCATGACATTTATTTTTTCGGCATTATGGTATCCGGGAAAACAAACAGGGGAGAGATAGCCCAGGGTGGAAATACGCTAATGCATTCCATGGTTAGGGTGGAGCTGTGGAATGTAATCTATGCTCTATGGTTACAGTGGGAGACGTGAAATGCGGTCCATGGTGATCTTGGCACAAACAATTTCTACCAAATTTCAGTGTTAAGGTGGTACTGGTATGTCGAACAGCATTTGCATGGGCTAGTGTGGGTGGATAATTTCTAACGGGTTTCGCTGATTTTAGTGAAGCGAAGCTTTCTCGAGACAGGCCATCAGTAATGGCATAATAATACTCAAGAGTTCAGACTATCTGTAATCGTACTCGGGCTACCAGTAATGTTTCTCGGACTGCCTGCAATGGTGGTAATCGGATACCACATGTAGTTGTATAGGAACATCTTGCAAGCAGCGCTTGACGAGTTGCACGATTTGATTCAAAGTCTCTAAAGCTTGCAGCATTTTAGTAATTAAACCATGTGACAGCTGACAGGATTGTATCTAAATATTGCAATACTGGTTGCCTTGGACAATCCAGTGTTCTGCAAGTTGGTATTATTAGTCCAGGAGTCCTAGATATCTAGGCGTTGATATCAGTGAAACCAGGAGCTAAACGCTGATATCGACGAATGTCTGCCCGATTTATATTGATTGAAAGATAATTATATACACTTGTGATAGCACCTTCAAATTTCAATTGAGTAAATAAATGATTCCTCTGATATGTATAACTTATTAAATTAATTATACACTTTATATTACATAAAGTGTATAATTAATTTAATTATACACTTTATTAAATTAGTGTATTTAATAAAGTGTATAATTATTATACACTTTATTAAATATTATACACTTCTATTATTATACACTTCTATTTAAATTTGGTGTAAATAGAAGTATTACACCAAATTAGTAATACTAGAGAGTAACACAACTCCTGTGTCATTATACTGGAAGGTAGTGCAACTCCTCATAACCATGTACCAAATGTTATGGATGAACGTATTGTACATGTATATTGTATACTAGAAACGAGTTCATGAATTACATGAAATATTAATGATTTGTTGCCAACCACATCAACCTGTCTGTTTCAGATCTTGGTGGTCATGCACCTATTTTACGCAAATGCACAAATAATATTATTTAAAGATGTCTATTTGAGCAAGATTTGGGAGACAATTTTATTTAAGAATAAGGCTGGAATTGGAAGCCTGATCATTCTGTTATTAATTATTAAAACATAAAGGCTAGCAAAAAAGAATGAAAAAACTTCTAGTTCAGCTATAATTCCATTTATCCAAGTGATACATACAACCTACATATTGCGAGATAAAATATAACCCTAGACTATAATAATTGGGCATTAATAAATTATTTTAAGAGCTATTGGTATTTTATTGTATTGTTTATTGTAATTATTTATGGTACTATGGCATTTTTAAAATAAATTGGTAGTGAAATGACAAAGATTCTACATGTAGTAGAATCAAAGTAACGCTATTGTAAATACAATATTTGTATTCGGTTTTACACAATGTTAGGTAGTCATGCTCACCTCACCATCATGCTATAGCTACTACAGCTACTATAGCTCTGTAGCAACTATTAGCTCTGTAGCTACTATAGCTCTGTAGCTACAGAGCTATTTAGTAGCTACAGAGCTATAGCAGCTACAGTAGCTACATACATGTAGCTATAGTAGCTAGTACAGCTCTGTAGCTGCTATAGCTCCGTAGCTGCTATAGCTCCGTAGCTGTTATAGCTCTGTAGCTACTATAGCTCTGTAGCTACTATAGCTCTGTAGCTGCTATAGCTCTGTAGCTACTATAGCTCTGTAGCGATGCTTTCTGCATAGTTCTGTTCTATTAAGATACAAATTACAAGACAACAGGTCAGAAGGTAACACTTTTAATCAGAAGAAAAGGAATGTGAATAACAATTAATGATATAAAATATAAATAATCAGCAGTGAAGCAATACACAAGGTTGATTAAAGCATGCAAACATCATCATAATTATATAAGATATTAAGCAAAGAGTTGATGTCT
The DNA here is from genome assembly GCA_027564295.1 of Himantozoum antarcticum. Taxonomy (NCBI): domain Eukaryota; kingdom Metazoa; phylum Bryozoa; class Gymnolaemata; order Cheilostomatida; family Bugulidae; genus Himantozoum; species Himantozoum antarcticum. The sequence goes on along the minus strand of JAOQGN010209889.1, from coordinate 3,887 downwards.
TATCACAATAGAGATATTCCATGAGGCAACAACTCGACTACTACACATACATCTAGATGAAATGATACTAGTAGTTTCTATGTTGTTTGTGTGTATGTGTGTATGGACAACAACTATACCATGATGATACAGTCCCGCAAAACGACTAGACCAAGACAGTACAGTCTCGCAAAGAAGCATCATCTGATTAGTTGCTATCCCCTGCCTGTTCCGTGGCGAGTTCTCAATAATCATGTTGTGAAAGCAATGGTATATCGAAGGTCAGCGACCTTTAACGAACTATTGAGGCACACATTTTATATAAAAAATTGCCACCTTTCAATGAAGAGAGAACAACTCCAATCGTGATGCCTCTATTGTTCAGTGTATCATTTTGGTATAGTCATTGGTATGCACTCTGCAAGGTATAATTATGACTGTGCAAGTTCAGCAGCGTGTCATCAGTTTATACAATAAAGGATTGTCCATATTGTGGCAAAGATGTCTAATCAAAGTGTGATACCAACGAAATGAAATTATCATCTAAATCTGCACAGGTATAAAGAATCTGGGCAGGCCTAATTGTGATCAGCCATCAAATTACTTGAAATGGTTTGTGTCCATCAAATACAAAAAGAAAGTTGAAGTGTAGCCATCAAAATATTATGATAGGCATAGAAGCAGCAGTAGTAGCAGTATTAATACACCGCTTTACATCTTGATTAGCGATGTTTTAGATGCTCTGCAATAATTATTTTTTGGCACCACTGAGTTACTAGAAAGTAGTAATTGCCTTACTAGTAAGTGTTATAATATCTGTTAATTACTGTCTGCTGTTTCAATGACTTATATATGATTGGATAGCCGCTTTCAGCACAAAATTTCACTAGCTGGGGCTGGGGTGGATGCCACAGGGTTGTGAGCACCAACAAAATATTGCAAGTTTTAGCAATAGGCCAAGATATGATGATATACTGACCAACATACGACTATAACTCTAAAAGTAATCAGCCAGCTGGTCACCTAACCAGCCGGCCAGCTAGCCAGCCAGTCGGTTAGCTAGCTAGCCAGTCGGTTGGCTAGCCAGCCAGTCAGGTGGTTAGTTACTATCCTCATGTACTGTGGAGTGTATGCTATCATCTTGCTTGTCAGTATCGACTCACAATGATTCACCATTGTGAGTCTCGTGATTAGCTGTGGCTGCCTCATCCGGTCCTGAGGCACCATTCAGTAGGACATGGTCTGATTTATCTCCCTTGTCTGTAGAGGGATCATGTGTCAACTGTGATTCAGTGTCAGACAATCCATTAGTTTCTAAAGTAGAAAGAATGTCATGAGTGGTTCACCTAAACCAATTTCATTATTTGAAGAGATAATAACTTCCTATCATTTCTAACAATGGAAGCAACACATAGCTTTGGTAGGAAAGCTGTTGTTTCTGGCACAACATATGGGGTTGAAAAATCCAGGAAAATTTTGTTGACATAGGTGATACAACTTAAAATATGAATTAATTGGCACATACAAATTTATTGCAATATGTACGTACTGTATGTGCGTACTGTATGTGCGTACTGTAAGTGCGTACTGTATGTGCGTACTGTATGTGCGTACTGTATGTGCGTACTGTATGTGCGTACTGTATGCACGTACTGTATGTGCGTACTGTATGTGCGTACTGTACATATATTGTATACACGGATGTACGCGATTGTTAATGCCTTGACAGGATACCAGGGGAGACCAGCAATAGCATCAGATAGAAGAGTATATAGGAATTACAAAACGAGTCCGAGTTGATGCAGAAATACAAACACTGACTTTATACTAATTTATCCATCTGAATCAAGTCACACCAACAAACTTGCTGCTACTCCTTTACCACCTCTCCGCCCCTTTAGTGATCTTCTGTATGCAAAGCTTACTATGACAATATAGTGACATCATTCTAGCCATGTCTTACACCATAAGCTAGCACAACGGCATACCACTAGAGGACGCTAGCACAACGGCATACCACTAGAGGGCGCTAGCACAACGGCATACCACTAGAGGATGCTAGCACAACGGCATACCACTAGAGGACGCTAGCACAACGGCATACCACTAGAGGGCGCTAGCACAACGGTATACCACTAGAGGACGCTAGCACAACAGTATACCGCTAGAGGATGCTAGCACAACGGCATACCACTAGAAGATGCTAGCAGGACGGCATACCACTAGAGGGCGCTAGCACAACGGCATACCACTAGAGGGCATTCAACGTGTCCTCGTAACTAATGCGCCACCCAAGTGGCTTTCCTATCAATAATCTAATGTTAGCACCATAAACCAGACCTGTTATATACAATATGATGATAACGTATATCATGTTTATACATTATAGTGATACAATGTGTATAATGATAGGTCTATTTAGCACCAAGCAAAGTGTTATAATAATACCATACCAATAACAACTACATTGAGGGAGCAGGGCTGGTCAAGCGATTAAGGCCCCGGCACATTGTTAGTCAGGTCCCGGGTTCCATTCGCGCTGCAGTCAAAAATTAATTATTTGCTAAGAATCCTGAGGTAAGATTCTTTAACTCTCAAGTTACTTCCTGTGCTCTCACCAACAGGCAAATACCGAAGGTCCGGTGGGTTTCCCTCGACTAGCTCAGCTATTAGATTAGCACACAATACAATATAATTAAACTTACCATGAACATCATCAGCCTGAGGCCCTGCAGTATCTAATGCTGTGTGTGAGGGGGAACTGGTAGAGCTATCGCCAGAGTTGTCACTATTAGTAGCAACCTCAGTCTGCCGAGATTGCTCCAGTTGCCATGATGGTATTATTGGTTTAATAACAGGATTGTCCGGAAACTGATGCCTGAAACAATAGAGAGTTTTAGAACGGAGTTGTCAGCTCGACGGCGTCTGTTTGAAGTACGGCGTCCTCATGGACCGGGTTCACTATGCAAACTGGTCTTTAGCAAGGTGTTGTATTTAGGAGTTATGCTCTCTTTACTGTTATTTTATTGTTGCCATTAGTTAGTTGCCGGATATCAGCCACAAATAGTTAAACTCGCGAAGTTGTTTCCGGATTCTGCATTTTGATTGGTCAAAATTTGTGTACTCTGAAACTAGATATATATATTTTTTATCCCTTGGTTTAAATATTTATTTACAAGTTATTTCTAGTGTAAAATGTGATACTAAACGTCAACCAACTGAGTTAAGTTGTTTATAGAGCTAAAGAAATATATTACGAAAATTTATAACCTCTGGAAACACTTGAAAAAAGGGATTTCCGATGGCGTTTCCATCGACGCCATAGAGGCATCCTAGCCATCCAATCTGGCGCCGTCTTCCTGACAACGTCGTTCCCCGTCACACCTTTGTGTGCATCACATGACAATCAATGCCGTTTATAGACTCCGTGCTAAAACTCCCTAATATCATAGCAAGCCAATGATATGCTCTGTCAGGGTTGGACTCAATTAGTGAATTAATGTGGTCATTAAATTGGTCATTACTGTCCAACGAAAACTTTTCATTAGTATAGTCATTAAATTATTACCAGCGATTAAACTTGCATTGGTCATTAAATTGATCACTAGTGCCATGTAACAATTTGCATAAATTGGGTCATTAAAATAACACATCATTACCAAAGGTCATTAGTCATTAAACTATCACTGCAATCACATTATGTTTAGTACCATTACACTGCTGTGAATTTTTGAATAATTATGGCATTTTTAAAAATTTAATTTGGTGCCTTCAAAATGAAGTTATGACAAAAATAAGAATGTACTTTTTTATTTCAGCCAAAACAATGGTAGAAGCTCCGCCTACTTATTTATGATGTCACAGATAAAATATATTCAGCCTATCAGCATCAAGATTACTATACTATA
>JAOQGN010209778.1:0-10751 GCA_027564295.1 Himantozoum antarcticum | reverse complement strand
AAACTTGCAGATTGCAGAGAAAATATATGAAGCTTTATAATATCAAAAGTTTTATTAGTGTGGAAGGTGTCCTTTAATCAACAGCTAAACTGTGAAATTAGTGTCAGTTGTGGGAATCCATGTCTATTCCAAAGATAATGTTCGAAAGACTGAGAACCTAAGGCACTAGACAGGGGGGGCACCTATGTGTGCCTATAAAACCCCAAACCACAATCTAGAAACGGACTATTTCCAAGTGTAATTCCAAGTGTCAGTATTCCAATTGTGGTAGTATTGGCAGTAAATCTGATGTAATAGTACTAGCAGTAATAGCAAATAGAAATTTACACTCAGAATTTGGTTTTGTGACATAAACAATTAATGTTATTGATATTATTCTTGGACACTGTGTAGTACTAGATACTGGCTAGTTGGTACAGCTACAAACTACACTACATACGCTACATCGCTACAGCAGATATAGCGTATAACATATTGTTATATTATTATATATTATGTATTAGATAGCGTTATTTGACTTTAAAGTCAATTGAAGTCAAATTGGGTATATTCAATTAGTTATATCGATTTTGTCGATTGATATCAATTGGTTATATCATTTTTTTTATAACTGTACTAGTAGCCAGTCTATACCGGGGCTCGTTTCAGAAAATGAGTGCTTGGGTAAGGGATGCGAAATTAACCCTCCTTCCCAAATCAACCTTCGAAGCCCTAAGATCAGGCTACTGTAGGCCTACATCTGAAAGCCTTCTAGAAACTTGTTATCTGATATAAATATACAAGCATTGCTTGTTGACCAAATATGTGCTCATTCTGATTGACCATAAATCTGTTTGAACACTTGTTGTATTTGCTGAATCTCCTGGAAAAAGCGTCACTCATCAATGCTAAGCTTCATAAAACAAGGCCATCTTATTTGCTTGTAAATAACTACTGGCGTGTGAAATGCATTATACTGCATGTATAATGTTGATCATTGAGGGGGAACGGCAACTGTTTATTGAATCGCTGTTTGTGATATATACAAAATATACATAATGTAATTGATGACCGAAATATTTTGACATTCTACAATTAATATACATATTATACCTCAGCATTATTATTTGACTACAATTCCTATTTTGTGGCTGCTTTTTTGCTTGATCCAAATTCCAAATTATTTTTTGCAAGCAGCAATCCGTTGTCAACAAGAGTTGCTACAAAGTTGTCACAAAGAGCTGTGGCCGGGGTTGTGCTAAGAACAATAATATATATTATATTATTGTTCCTAACACAGCAACAATAATATGCAGATACTGATATAATAATATATAATAAACATAATTTTATGATACATGTTCTAGTATATTGCTGATACTGAGGTATGCCACAATGTAAGGAGTTAAGGGTGGTTTCGGATTCTCTCGTGGAGGATTTTCAGTCAGTGTCGATGATTGTCGCGAGGAGTCAGTAACTAACTCAATGAGGGCATCGTTTAATTCTGATTTTATTATTGGTCTCCATGATGCAAACGAACTCATCGCTTGTATTTTCAAGAAATCAATGAATAATAATAAATAAAATATTTTGTCGTTTATTACATTCAGAATGTTTTACCATTTCTGCAGACCCTCTGCAGCATGAGGTGGAGCTCTCTTAGTTGCTCTTTAGTGAAAAATATAGTGAAAAATGTTGACTGAGTTTTGAAAGATTGACTACTGGAGCTGGAGGATCGAGATGAAACCACTGCTTATGATGACAAACCCAAAAAGTTTTTTTTGTGAAAATTGGATTCCCCAAATTCTACTTTCCATTGTCCATTAGCTATGTAGCTTATATTTAGTGCAGACTGACAACTTGTAAGTTTTGGTTTAGAGAAGAGCATTTTGGAATGGGGGAAAAGCCAAAGTTTTAGCTTTTGCCAGTTGATAAATGGTAAGTATCCAAATCCATCATTGAGAATCGTCAAAATAATAAATAATAATTAATTATTATTATTTCAACGACGTGATGTGATCCCCTGTCGCTAGCTATCGTTTATTCAGAAATAATGAAAAGTAATATTTATATTAATAGTTTTATTTCGTTATTTGCACTCCACGATGGGTATCCGAATGGGTATCGATTGTGGCGCAGATTACATTTATTTAGAGTCTCAACGAGAGAATTCGAAACCACCCTAATCGTATGCACTAAATACTAATTCTGGTATGGGGCAGAATGATCTATTGCAAAGAAGTTAACATTTGATGTTGATTATACACCAAGTTGGCTTTCAGCTTACTAAAACTGATAGTGAGACTACTCTGTGTATAAAGATACAGAAACATTGCTTTGATATGTATGAAATGTCAAACAAGTCATTAAGTCATCTCAACACAGAAAGCAAATTGGTCATCGATGCCAATTATAATATCTCAAATGACAATGCTAGATAATCTAGCTTATAAACTCATAGGATCAAAGTACATGTATATGATGAGTCATCACTGAGCTAACTACTTGATATCCTAGTAACCAGACCAACAACAACATGAATTGCAGTTGTAGGAGTTGTGCCTTCCTGTATGCTTGTGTTGCATCCGCGTCACTAGATATATTACCGATCGGACAACCATAAAACAATTAATACTTGAGGTGTGGATTCTTTACCCTTTTAGCATTGAACTTGGTTACAATTAATTATAGGCTACTGGCTCCGGGAGTTATAATAACTTGGAACTTGGTTACTTGGAATCCAGGAAAAGGTATATTTCACGTACCAGAGGGACGTTTGATAGTTGTGAAAGAGCAAGACAATTGCTGACTCTATAATATGACGTTAAACAGAAGTCACAGACTGTCTTCCTACAGCACTAGAGCACAGGCTGGCTTCCTACAGCACTAGAGCACAGGCTGGCTTCCTACAGCACTAGAATAACTAACAGTGCGTAGCTGGCAGAAAACGATGCTGGAATATGGACCACAATGCAATGCCAATCAAAGCCTTTGAAATTTTAGATTACAATTTTATTTTGCAGTTTTAGCTTAGTCTCACTTTGTGGTTTTAGCTTAGTCTCACTTTGCAGTTTTAGCTTACAGTCTCACTTTGCAGTTTTAGCTTAGTCTCACTTTGCAGTTTTAGCTTACAGTCTCACTTTGCAGTTTTAGCTTCCAGTCTCACTTTGCAATTATTTTAGGTCATATCTCAAAAAACACTGACAGATATAACATGGAAACACAGTTTAGTGTAATGGCGGAATACTGGATAGCACAAGTTACTGATGACTGCTCAATCATAAAATAACATTTCGTGTGTTTGCAGAGATTTCATGCCAATGCCGGCTTTGAATGTACTTTGACAGTGTTTACAATGTGCAATCTACAATATTGTTATTCTGCAACCATATTGATATAATATTGTTATTCTGCAATCTGGTGTTATACAAATTGCCAGTAATTAGAAATTGGCAAATCAGCTGTTTCATATTATGATCTGCTATGATATCTGCCAAGATGTTGCCATTTATTGTAAGGTTTATGCTGATCAATATAACGCTGCCTGTCAGCAGCTTTGCCCTAATCTGAAATGTCCAATAGTTTACTACAATACAATATAAGTTTGCTGCCTTTGGGACTGGCACTGGCATCAAAGCAAACAATAAAGCACTGGCAACTGCAACCAGAAGCTTTGCACTTTCAATTTCTATGTTTACAGCTACTGCAGCTACAGTACATGAACCACTGTGTATTGTCCATGAACTGTGTGTTATTGTCAGTGAGCAGTGATAATGCCACTCCTGTATGAATGCTAATGAAGCATTTGACATGAAAGGATGGAGAAGCAGGCTTCACTGAACAAAGCTGTGCATGAATGACTAAAAATAAAAAGTATTATTTAACGATCACAAGCTGACATATGAACATCAGCAAATGTTACATATGAATATGATCTGTGAATGGAATGTTCAAGTGCTAGTCAAGTACCAGTCTCAGTCACCCTAACAAGTAGGAAGTTTACTCTCGCAATTTGGGGGGTATCGGAATGTTATTAAAACAATTAGTCAAATTGTATCATCATTTATATCAAATGAAAATTATGCAATTGCAAGATTTTAGCTTCCAAAGGCCGATGGAAAATATTTAATATTTTTAAATTAGGTATTTGTAAGGACGACATGACACCTCGGATAAGAAATTGTCAAGATAATTTGTTTGAGTTGCACTCAGATGAAAGTGGCAAACTTCCATCAAAATTTTCTGCCGCATGTTGTACTAGCTGGAATGAGGTCCCTACATAACTGAAAATGGAATGTAGTTGCAGATACCAAGCCCACTTAGAGGCCCCGATAACAGAGGCGCCTCACACATCCAGTACAGTATATACATTATACATTTCTATTTTAGACACAGCTGTTCTAGTGCATAGTTTGAGAGCTGAAGATAAAAAGTGACAGATCTTCTTCAATCTAGATAGAAATGTATTTGCACAGCAAACAATCAATTAACAATCAATTGTTTTATAATACTATAATATGATAAAATCATAGATTGTAATTATATTATAAGATCTCTGATGTAATATTGATTCAATTACCTTGACCTGATACAGATCAATATGGATCAATGTACAAGCTACACATACATTGTACAAGCTTGCTTTGTCCTGCAATGTTGACTTATAATATATTGGTGAGTATGTGAATATGTGATTGGACTAAGCTATGAGCTCCGCTGTCGTGGGAGGCATCAAATATCAATAAAGACTTTACACAGTGTGGATGTAATGTCAATGACATGAAAGACTTGACAAAAGTGCAAACATCAATACAAATGTGTGATGTTTGCATCAGTTTGTACGCATTCAAACAATCATAACAATTTTTGGTTGTGAAAATATATGTGTCCTGTGTATGTTATATCATGTGTCCTGTGTATGTTATATCATGTGTCCTGTGTATGTTATATCATAATTCTGTCCAACCAGATGTAAATCAAAGTTTCACTTTTCTGTCATTTCAGGTTACAACTCAAAAGGTTAGCTCAGGTCATTTCAGGCCCTAGATGTTTCAACTAGATATGATATATACAGCTTCCGTGTGGCACTAATGAGCAGGCAATGTGGGGTGAGCAAACCAATACTTACTCCTACCATCTAGTACTATGGAAATGCCAGAACACCACCCGCAATACTCCTAACGGCATCATCAGATGCAACTGCAACTTATTGGATATTGCATCTGTCAGTATTTTATTTTTCAATAAAATTTATAGATCCAACATATTGATATTCCAGGCACAGAATTATACGGAATGAATATCGATAAAATAGTTTCTGTTTCAGCTCGGTGAAAGCATTACAATCATCCAGTGACCTCCGATATGCTGGTATATGTCAGGTACAGTTCTGGTACAGTAGCCATCAACATCAATTTGTACTGCCTTGTAATCTCAGTTTAATTATGTGGATATGCAACCAATAATCAATGTAGGCCTACTGTTATATCATACCATTCATACATCAATCATTCAAATGTAAAGTTATATCATATAGAACATTTATCATACTTTGCTGTCTTAAGATGCCTGTATGGTGTGTGATGCTGCTTGGGTATATTGTTTGAGAGTGGCAGAGGTATTATACACCCACTTTGGACACTGGGAGCTACTTTGGGAGATACATCACACAGCAAATCCGGAGCTGGCCGAGCCAGTGAGTTTATATGTTAGGACAGAGAGGGGTGTTTTATGTGTGTGCAGCATTGTCGCAACACACGGGGCCTACCTGTGCTTTAGGTCCTGACCTGAACAGACTCAATGCGTCCAGGGCTTACCAGAATCATATATATGTATCTTTGTATCATATATAATGTTTATTGAGGCCTATTGACATGACAGGCTTTGTCATGTTGTTATTAATGCATGCACTACTACACCTGATGTAGAGGTCTACAGTCCATACAGCTACATTCCACTAATATATAGCATGAATGGTATATATATAATATATAGGCTATTATTTATGTTGTCAACTAATGCTATGGACATGATACTGTAGATGTAGAGATAAAAGATCTATAATAAACATATTTATAGCATTTTCTTTTTAATTGCCCAGTTTGTTGACAAATGCTTGATGTCAAACTCCGAGTGAGCTTTGTATGTGGTAGGTGCAGGAAGTTGTCGGCCACCTCAGGTCAAGCCTGCAACCTCAATACGCGTGGTTTGATGTAGAGCTGTCCAATATGACAATTGTCGATATCGATACGATATTGACAAATAAGTTGACGATACCATATTTCCGATACTTGCACCATTGTCACGGGCTTCAAAAAATTAATTTTGCTGGGCAAAGTTTAAAATAGCAATTTGAAACATTTGATATTACATATTTCACTTTAGATCTGATGCTTATTATATTATAGCATCTAATTTCTAAACTCATATCTGTATTGTTTGACCTCAGCACGATAATGATATCTCTGTAAGTCAACATCGATATACGCACAAATATCGATATTAACGACTATTTTGATGCGATACAAAACTCTAACCCATCACTCATTTTTTTTATCAATCCGATCAATCAGTGTAGCAATTTCTAAGTCAAGTTACGTCTCAGTGACATACTCGGAACAGACGGAATCATGTCTTAGTGTACAGCCTGTTTGGAGAATGTCACCATGTGCCTGTGTAACGTACTTGTGCTAATAGGTTAGTTAGTTATTGTTTTATAGCCAAATATGCTCAACCAAACAAAAGGATGCCAACAAGGCCAACATCCAGGTGTGGGAGTTGGTAGTGTATCATGGGCATATTTGAGATAATTGAGAAATATTTCAATAAAAGGGCAATTCTCAGCAAATGTTCACCAAGGCATTATTTTTTAAAACTGCCTTTGCAAAAAAGTGGCTGATTCACTCTTATAATAAACACTCCGAACATTCCAAAAATATATCATATGATAAGATTTGCTGTGCTCAGAATTGAAAAAATCAATGTATAAGCAATGCTTTCCAAAAAAAATTTGACCTTGAAATCTACACCTTTTTGAGTAACTCAAAAGAAGTATAACATACCGCAAAATATAACTTCAAATCGGATCTCATGCATCTATTACCCACTGACTATCTACATGTATGTGCAAAGTTGCATGTGAATTTAATATCTGTAAGTGCACTTCCTAGCCTAACTAAAACTTGAGCCAACCTTGTAATTCCGTCACATTAAATAAATGAAATTTTTTTATTGCGGCTTTAATAACATAAGGACAATTTTTCTACTACTTGTCAGAAGACAGTTTTGTAAAGCATTTGAATGATAGCCAGAAAAATATTTTTCAACGGACCAGTATTTCTCAGACAAACAGCGTGACGGAATTACATTACGAATTTGTGACGGAATTACAATTATCTTCCATTAGGAATTTAGCAGTGTTTAACTCAAAATTTCCAGACAGGCATTGCAGTTGACAACCATTTGACACTATTCTTCTATACACTGAGCAAATACCGGGCAAATGTTCGACTCCTGTTGTAATTTGGATTATGTAGATCCTTTGTGGGTGATATTTAAACTAGACTAAAATTTTATACAATTGCACAATGAATATTTATATTGCACTCCCTAAGGTATTTGAAGACTCCCACCTACAGACTCTTTACAACATTGAATTATTGACTTCAGTCAACTCAATGTGACATTCAACTAGAATGGGTTGTGGTCACAACCAGTCTTGGTAAGGGCGTTGTTGGTGGATTGGGTCTAACCGCCACAAGGCTAGCATACAATCCAACAAAAGATGGGTCACCAATATCCACTATTGACCAGATATGTTGTGCTTTGTCTGTCGAATAGCTGCTGAACACAAGATTTGAACACAAACAATCCATCAACGACTTTCAGGAGTCATGCTCCAATAGTGTTTCAGACATCAAAGCAATTCCCCAACTGCCAGTCCTAACATTATTTTATCGGAAATGGTACCCATACATACAAGTCATATGTACTTTTGAGGGGTTGGTGCTATGGGCTTTGAGCATAAAAAATGTTCAAAGCTGTAGCTCCAATAGGGCTAGATGAAGCCTTTACTACACCTGATATCCGACCAGTTTCAGTACAAACTGTTAATATTCAATGCACTCAATTCTATGTGGTACTATTTGGTGACATAGGCTGGGTTGTTCGACAGGCCAATAGTGTAGCGAATAGCGGTGAAACGGTTTTCAAGTTCATAGTACATGATGACAGTAACTCATGTCAAAATAGTGTGACTCCTGAGGGTAATTCTTCTCGAGTACGATGGATTGTACCACCAGAGCAGATGCCGGCAACTAATCAACTGTATGCTAAATATCTCAATAGCTGAATTGCGTAATCTGACTTTTGTGCATTATTGTGCTAATTATTATGATGCATACTCATGTTATATACTTTCTCAACCTCTATATCACTATTCGATGTGTTATAATCAAATAAAAGTGTGAGGTCTACCAAAACTACGACTAAAATGCTGACTCGTAATTCCGCCACAACAATTTTGTAATTCCGTCACGTTGCAAAATTGAAATTTCTGATGAGTCCATTGCACCAGGGCTACTTAATTTACTAGTGGATGGTTGAGAAAGGTCGAAGGTATTCATAATCCGGTATGAAGTCTGTGACATGCATAGTTGCTGTGAAATATTAGTATGAACTTGTAAATTATAGTTTTTCAAAAAGTCAGTGTAATTCCGTCACAACTTTTTGAGCTCCATAAAAATTAGCATGGATATACTTCATATTTAAAATAAGCATACTGTGGAAAGCCCAACTTCTCAGCTATGTATTCTTAGCAAAGCAAATATATTATGATGATTTGCCTTTGAGCTATGCAGTATTGAGTGTGACAAAATTAGTCAAATCCGTAATTCCGTCACGGGCGAGAATTGCCCTATTACAATAATAAAATCTGTTAACCAAATAACAACAAAACTTGCTAGTTGATTCAGACTTTACTTTGCTTGCATTATAGCATACTATAATACTTTAATAGATAAAAGCACGTTTTGATGCTACTTTTTCTAGCTCCTTGATGGCCGGCTCCGCAAATCATAGCTAGAGGGAATTGCTGCACTGGTAATGGCAGAATTTCCAAAGCATCTGCTTCTAAGAGTAAAGCTTATAATATTGCATGCATGATCTACTATTTCTGCTTTGTAATTTTACGAACTGCTTTCCACCAATCATGCCTTGTGACTTTACAGTACGAGACAGAAATTTCCCTCATTACTCCAGCACTGGCTAGTTGGTACTGTAAGCTGAGCTAGGAAGGTTTAGAAAAGACCCTTCGCAAAATTAATTGCTGTATAATGATACATGTGTAGGCATAACTACTGTTATCTTCTGAGTAGCGTAATTCAGACTAGTGAAGGCCCTAAGGCTAGACAGCATGACATCTAACATCATGTATAAGGACAGCAAGTGTAACAGTCATGTAATATTAAAGCTCACCACTCTAGAGAACAAGTTATAAAAGCATTCTGAGATCACATCATACAAATCTGTCGTACTTGTACATTTGCGTATCAGCAATTCCATTCGCTGTAAAATAAAGAGAGCTGGATTCACAAACAAATGCAATGTAAATGTAGCATAACATCATACTGTCAATGCAATACAATACTAGACGTGATTCAGCTTTGATGCAGTAATGATCCAGCCTAGTTACAATAGATCGCACCAGTATAACCATTGACGCGAAAAAAAGTTCTGATTTCCTGAAAAATCAGAATTTTTCAGAAGTTCTGTTTGAAAAATTATTGACTTTCCTTCCTCCACATCCTTCCCTCCACCTACCTTCAGCGTTATGCTATCTCCACCTACTCCAACAGCTTCGAATAGTTGAAATAAGCAAAAAAGATTACTGGATATTAAAGTAGACTGATGGCAAGCAGAACAAGAAGTAGAACAGTACTGTCGACTCATATCCAGCTTCATCAGATTTATTATTAATTCCAGCAATGTAATAATCACTATTATTGACTTCCCGATGATTCCTCTTCGTGGTTTGAGGCTGGCTTTCCATGCCACACACAAATCATACACTGTTGCACTATTAATTAATAATTGTATTATAATATATTTGAACAACAGTTATTACAGCACATCTATCTTAATGATGTACAGGAATAATGCTTGTCAATTTTCTGAACACTAACAACATCTATTCTGCCATAGGTAATAAATCTTTATTATTTATTTCACCATGATAATAAATAACAATGGTTCACTGAAAAACAAAATTGAATGCCAAAAGTTTTTCAGCAATCAACTGTGACAAATAGACCTGGTCTTCGAGTGCAATTTTCCTGCCTATTGTGTGACCCTTTGGTATGTAACCAGTGACTTGACTCCAGTGAGTTGACTCCAGTGACTTGACTCCAGTGACTTGACTCCAGTGACTTGACTCCAGTGAGTTGATGGATGCTTTTCACTAGCACCAGAACAGACCCCTTTCTCTACTCGGATAGAGTATATATTTTGCCGGCCAAGCATATATATAGCAGGCTCATGTAAAAGATCTGACAGGTGCACAGGTGGAAACTAGGTGGACAAGGATCACTAGTAGGTCCACCTAGTTGGACCAGGACCACTAGTAGGTCCACCTAATTGGACCAGGACCACTAGTAAGTCCACCTAGGTGGACAAGGACCACTAGTAGGTCCACCTAGTTGGACCAGGACCACTAGTAGGTCCACATAGGTGGACCAGGACCACTAGTAGGTCCACATAGGTGGACCAGGACCACT
>JAOQGN010209777.1:0-17396 GCA_027564295.1 Himantozoum antarcticum | reverse complement strand
TTGCAATCCACATTTGCGCCATAATAATTTAATTTCTTGAGGAAATAGATTCTACCGTTGGCTTTTGCACAAACATTTCTGACATGTGTTTTGAAGTGTAAATGAGAATCAATAGTAACACCCAAAATCTTTGTTTCTGTCACTAGAGATAAATTACTGTCATCTATTACTGTCAACTAATCCAGAGCTGGAATGGATGGCGAGAGGTGTAAGGACGCCATCTTACACCTAACTCATTTCCACCACCACCGGCTATCTCTACCAACCATCAGTGGTCCCAACCACCCTGAAGTCCTAGACCAACTTCGGATCCATCACCACATTGCCAGAATGGATGGAGCGAGATGCCAGGATGCCATCCTGAGCACAACCCTTCTCCTCAGCCACAACCTACTGTGGTCTCCACCAATCCATCTCGAGCTTTGCAAGACATGCCAGATGAGGAGCCACCTCCCACTAACTACCAGTGGAACAAACCACTCAGAAAGCCCAGATCAGCTTGTGCTCAGCACCAGCCGACCACAGCCTTCCAGTCCACCTCACCCTCACACAGGGCGATGCTGCACCATGCCGTGGCTACTTCCTAATCTCGCATTTTGGTGGTCAAGCAGTCTCCTGCTTAGTAGACTCAGGCTGTACCCTTACCATCCACTCTAAGAGGGTGTTCGACACTCTACCACCCAGCCTTCATCAGACCCTGAGTCCCAGAACTGGACCGACAAGGCAGCTGACAGTTCATCCACCACCACATTTGGCACATTCTCCCTGAGGGCCAGGCTCCGTCACTGGAGATTTCAACATTAGTTTCTAGCGGCCACTGTACAGGAGGCCATACTACTGGGCATAGACTTTCTACAACACTTTGAGGCCAGGCTCTATTTCTAGAATGCTGTACTCATTGTAAGAAACAACAAGCGGTAGTGCCAGGGCAAAACTGGAAACGAGCTGTTGGCCCAAGTCCAGCTGTCTAAGCATGTGATCCTACCAGCTCATGCTTATTGCCTAGTTGTGCATCGGTTGAACCTTCCCCTTACAGGACAATGTTACACAGTCGAGGCGATTCAGACTGACTGCCCCTACCTAGTAGGATCTAAACTGACACCTGCTAGCAGTCAAATCATTCCTGTACGTATTCTGCACCCACAATCTCAAGCAGTGGACATCCCTGTGGGAAATATCATTGCTAAAGCCTCAAGGACAGAAACGAAGAAGGACCCAGCTGTTGATCCACTTGTGCAGCTGTGTAGAGTGACCGGACCACCCAGTCACACCCTATCAGATGTCCCATAGCACATTCAGAAATTATTCGATGATACGCAGGCTTGCTACTCCCATCCAGCAGAAGTTCACCACCTCAGTCACAGTGTAGTCCAGTACCAGAACATCTTCAACATCTCTGCCCTTGAAATTGGCTGCACAGACCTGGTCACTCACGCCCTTCCTATTCAGGCCAATGCTGTCCCCATTAAGCAGTGCCACAGGAGGTTCAGCCCTGAGAAGGATAGGGAAGGGGCCCAACAGGTCCATCAGGTAGAACACAATAGATTGATAGAACAATCACCCATTAATGAATAGTGATTAATTCATTAATCAACAATCACCAAGTGGTTGTTGATTAATTTGTGGTTGATTGTTCAACCACACTGGAAAACACCGCTCATATACCTGGACGATGTAGCTATATTCAGTGATACCATTGATAGCCAACTGGATCGCCTGGAGGAGGTATTAGGATGCCTGAAAGCTGCAGGAATGCAACTTAAACCAGGTAAGTGCAAACTTTTCAAAAAAGAAGTCACATACCTAGAGCATGTGGTATCAGCCCAGAGCCTTAAGACTGATATGGAAATTAATCACGCTACAGAATCTGGTCCCAACCACAGAATGAATCAGCAGTCAGGACGTTTTTAGGCCTTACCGGTTACTACCGCCATTTCATTCAGCAGTACGCTGACATAGGTAGACCGCTTCAGCATCTCACCAATAAGGGTATTATCTTCCAGTGGAATGACGCTGCTCAGAACAGTTTCACACAGCAACTACAGAGAGTGCTGTCTGCGCCCATCGTCGGGTATCCAAACCCCACACTAGAATACATATTACTAGACACAGACGCCCCAACAAAGCCAGCGGTGCAGTACTGTCACAGATCTAGGACGGGCTAGAGAGACCAATAGCATTCTTTAGCAAAACCTTCAACCCAGAGGAAAGGAATTACTGCCCAACGAGAAGGAATTGCTGGCAGGTGTCAAAGCTGCACAGGACTTCCGGCGCTACCTCGCAGGCAGAAGGTTCTAGTTACGCTCAGACCATTAAAGCCTCACCTGGATGGTGCAACTCAAGGATCCAATGGGACAAGTTGCCAACTGGCTGGAGGAATTCCAAAAATTCAATTATACACTGGAACACTGCAGAGGTCGGTCTCATGACAGCGCTGATGCCCTAAGCCCTTTCCCAAGACCTGCAGATCTTACAGCAACCAAGAGTGTCCAGAGGCCACCACAGCCGATCCTGACCATGCCATTGTGCCACTTCCTTACCACGCCAGACATAATGACCAGCACATCTGCTCTCTGTCTTCCTGCAGCCAACAAGAGGGGCCCCAAGCAGAGGGCTGGTCAGAGCCCTCTGCTGTATGGTTACTGTGACCAATCAGCGATGCACAATGTCTCCAGCAGAGTTAGGAACCATTGGCTAGGACATACATGACTGTCGAGACCAAGACCCCTACCTAAACATGAGCTACAGGAGGTAGATTCAGAGACCAAAGGATGGATTCGCTTACGGGAATGACTCTCCACGAGAGAGGATGGAGTCCTTCAATGTAGTAAAGGTGAGCAGATCGGTACCCTCTCTCATCTTTTGATTGACCAATCACAGAGCTCGTAACAAGCAATAAGCCAATCAGAAGTGAACAATTCCCTCCCAACTTTTGGGAGGGATTCGCTCAAAAATGGCAGAATCCCTAAAAAGCTAAAAATAAACCCAAATCTGCCGTTTTGACTGGCCTAGAGCCATTTTTAACTTCTGCTCCCCCGAAACTTGAGACAGGAACCAAGCCTTATTTTCGATTTTTTCCTAGCAACCGCAAAGCGTCTCTAGCAACCACAGATTTAATCACAATGGAGCTTACAAAATTCGAATCTCGTTGGTAATGACGATACAAATACATTCACCACCTTGTCACGTGACATAAAGTTTACCACCTAACGTGTTACAAAATGAGGCAACTCCTCACCCTTCACCCATCAGCCTGCCACATGACATAAAGTTTTCCGCCTAGCGTGTTACAAAAGGAAGCAACTCCTCACCCCGTCACCACTCAACCTTTCACGTGACAAAAAGTTTTCCACCTAACATGTTACAATGGGAGACAACTCCTCACTACATAATCCATCTACCTGTCACGTGACATAAAGTTTTTGACCTGAAATTACAAAAGGAGACAATTGCTCTCACTTCCAAATAATGAGTTGACAATGGAATGCCATACGCTTATTTTATAAAAAATATCACCAAATAAACTACATAGTTACAAATAACGCGAATGAGACCAGATTAATTAGTATGAAAATGGGTGGGTACTTATTGCCTACAGTGAGTGGTTGAAGGCGTGTCGGTGCACACCCACCCACTGTCTAGCACCCACCTACAAAACTTGCAGGATCTTCTTCTGTGCACACTTAACCCTCTCTCTCTCTCCATCTCACTCGTACACGTTTCTGTACATGGCTGCACAGGATCCAGGTCCGAATTCACGTACTCGGACCAGTTCCTGTGCCATGCCCCATCGTCCTCATCCTCACTCTCTCTTCACGTTGACTCTGAAAGAGAATGAAAACAAGTGTTAGCAACGACACAAGCGGCGCAACATGGAAAAATAACGAAATATGAATAACCAAATTGTCTTTATAAGTCTCTAAGAGTCTCGAGAAGACTACTCCTCATACGCTGACAGACTTCCACTCTCCTGCGTACTCACTCACTCACACGATCATTTACAGATGACTGACTTCGGTGACAACCAAAAACACTGTTGACATCATAAAATTCAATCCAATTGCGTTGACTAACAACACCAACATTTGAAGTTCATCCTTCGCACACGTGCACGAAGCATGAACATCCCACACAATGGAAAGACTCTTGCTCACATCAAATCTGGAACATCATCAAGATCCACACCACCCGCAGCAGAGGCTCCACTGTCAATGACACCATCACCACCATCACTGTCTGCTCCACCTTCCACACTGCTGACGTCACCTCCAACTCCATCGACCATGGCACCACCGGCGAGCATCCTTGAAAGGAAAGAGACAAAGAGGCTTAGCTCGTGACAGAGGATGTATCGTGATGAAGGAGAACATGGTGACAAAGTGAAAAAAGCAAAAGAGGGCCTCGTGACAAGGGTGGACATGGTGACAAAGTGAAAAAACGAGGACATCGTGACAAAGTGAAAAAATCAAAAGAGGACATTGTGTTAAAATATAAAAAAACTTAGTCAGCTCGTAGCTCCTCCACAGCCTCCATCACCGCAACGCACCGACATCCTTCCATCAAAGCTAGAGTATATCTGAAAAGAGCCTAAATGGAAAATGCGGATGCTCATGCGAGTGTGCCTCATCAAAGGCGAGTCCAGTGGATTTATACACAGAGTAATCAGATGATCCAATTGGAAGCCGCGAAAGCTGACGACAATCCTCGTCGGAGGGATGGGTGAAACTCTCTACCGGATGATGCCACTGCGTGGGCCCCTGCGTAACCAGGAGCGGTGAGCTGCGCACCACGATGCTTGCCGGGGGCGTGGGACGGGAGCAGCCTGAGACTTGTTCCTTGGCGAATCATTGTGCGTCTGAGCCGGTTCACGGCGGGATTTGCACGTTCTATTTGGGTATTTAGCTAGAGGTGTCACGACTTCTTGTCATGCCTTCTGTTTCCCTCGCGCACTCACGTATAAGTTGCAACAGCGGCTGGGCCGATGACTATCATCAAGTGATCATCGTCGGCAATCGAAGGAGGAGAGGTGGATGCGCTCATCACGGTGGCCATGTCCTCTGATGGAGTAGGCTGGGAAACATGGTACCTGTGTTGTGTGACTTTTCTCGTGTGAATGGATGACGGAAACCTCAAAGCGCTACCGAGAGCTCTGTAGGGAAGGGAATAGATGAGCGGGCAGAAGACTCCGCCCGTCATGAACTGTTCGAAATGCGGCAAAGACAGCAATGATGTGCTGGCCATTTACATGTCTGCTTCGCATGACTGCCTGGACAAGGCCCTGTATGACGAGGGCAATACGCTACTGGACTGGGTGGTCAAACACTCTCCGGGAGCAACCATACTTCCTGCAACGGAGCTGGGTGGGATCCCGATTGATAGGAGAAACCCCGAGGGAGACACCGGAACAGCATCTTAGCACGAGGGGACACTGGAATAGCCTGGATCGTATGCTGCCATACATTGCATGCGAGGTGAGCCGCCACCCGTTCTACCAGTCACCCTTGAAGGTCATCCCAGCGCCCGGCGACTAGTAGATGAAAGGCAACCACGGCGAGACTCTTTGCCACGTGGCTATCAGGAAGAAATGCTTCGGTCACGCCAAACTTCTTGCGACGCTCCTCAATCACAAAAGGGATATTGACGGTTTCACGTACTATCACATTGCCGTAGCCAAAGATTAGGAGTGCAGACTCCAGACACTCCTCCGTCTGGGCGCAGAACCCGGTGCCTGTGACGATGCTGCAGGACTCCGCACCTGCTGTCTTGAGAGCTTGGCAACAGAACCTTTTTGGGAATAACCTCCGCCACCACCACCATGAACAGACGGTATGACTGAAGGTGGAGAAAGAAGAAGAAGAAAAAGAAGAACTCTCATGATGGTGTGAAATGTTCGCTGTAACCTATCCACTCTCGCCGTGTGCTAAAAGGAAAAATAAAACCCGCAGTGAAAGAAAAAATACACTCTTGTTCCTGTAATAAAAAGTTGTTTTTTTTAGAAAAAGGCATTCTCGTCAGGACCGTCTCTAAATCACCCTAGGGAAGACAGCCGTTGTCAGGGCTCTAACCTATTTTTTTCTTCTTGAGCTGTGATGGCGACGACAACGGACTTGTCTACGGGATGCAATGGCGCAAAGACTCAAGAAAGAAACCTGATCTCACCAGGCCAACAGTCACAACGGTCTGGAACTCGTGGCACAGCAGGAGAACACGGGGATCCCCGTCGTCACGGCCCTATTTCAGAAAACCTCACGAGTGGATTGGGCGTTGGTGCCTGAGTCAGAAAGTCGTTCATAGCATGTGAATGCTCGGATTAAAAGAAAAATGGCGCCATGGCAGCCCCAGTGGAGACCGCCGTTCCATCTATAATTATAATTTTTTAGTCGGATGTTGGTCGGGCGACCTCTCGAGTGACTAGGGTGTTGTTGTCCGAGTCGGAAACCTTTGCCTGGTGCGAGAAGTATGGTTCAAAACTAAACTGGTGTCGTGACAGCCCAAGGGAGCCCGTCGTCACATCCCTAATTTTCTTTTGTAATTTGGATGTTGGCCGGGCGACCTCGAGAGCAACCTTGGTTTGGTTGCCCGTGTCGGAAATCTTTTCCTGGTGCAAGAAGCGCGGTTTTGAAGAAATTGGCATCGTGACAACCCTAGGGGAGCCCGTCGTCATATCCCTAATTTTCTTTTTTCCATTCAGATGTGGGCCAGACTATCTCGCGAGCGATTTGAGTTTGGTTACCCGAGTCGGAAAGTATTTCCTGGCACGAAAAATATTGTTTTTAAGAAACTGGCTTCGTGAAAGCATTAGGGGAGCCAATCGTCGTGACTCTAGTTTCCTTTTTTTTCAATCGGATGTTGGCCGGACAACCTCGCAAGCGACTAGGTGTGGTTGCCGGGTCGGAAAACCTTTCCTGGCACGATAACGTACGGCTGAGACAAAAAGGAGGCGCCGTCACAGCCCTGGGAGAGCTTGTTGTCACAGCCATTAAGTATTTTTTAGCTTTGCGTATGGTACCAGTGAGACCCCTTGGAAGGTGAATGGACCGTGATCTAGAATGGTGGACATCAACATATTGTTAGTCACACACACACTTTATCTACCAGCATTTTATTCAAAACTGTTGTTTTCACTGTTACAGTGTCAAAAATAGATGAGGATGAGAGTTGTTTTGTCCCTGTGACAGTGTCAAAAATATATGAAAGAGCATTCTTTGGGTCTAGCGGTGTTTGAGGTGACGGAGAATCTGGTGGTAGTAGACTTACACGTTCATCCGAAAGGCTATTTACATCACCCTTGCAACGTGTGGTCCATACAATAGCTCCAGAGGCCGAGGTGACAACATCAAAAAGAAACTTTGAACGTGAGTCGTTTATCATATCCTATTGCTTTTGCGTTACTGCTGTGCGTTTTGGTTGCTATTTGACGGTCTAGAAGCTTGAAGCTTGTATGAGCTCACCTTTGCAATGTATTTCACTACTATCTTATTGTGTGGTAATTGCTGCTGTCTTTTTCCTTGAGGGTGCAGGCGTTGACAACGCTGTATTGTTGTGATAGGATGGAGATGTGCAAACATTGATTATTTTGTCGCGATGGTCTTGAACAAGTCGTGACAATGCAAAAACTCTGGAAAATGCGCTTCTTCCTTCACAAAGTTGTCACAATAGATTTGAACAGGTTGTGACAATGCAAAGACTCAGAGATAATGTTCTTCTCCCTTAGCAAAGTTGTCAGGATGGTCTTGCGCAGGTCGTGACAATGTATAGATGAGGGAGAAGTGGTTTTCTTCTTGACAAAGTTGTTATGATAGTCTTGTACAGGTCGTGAAAATGCAAAGACTCAGGGAAAATGTTTTTTATCTTAGCTAGGTTCTGAGGATAGTTTGCAGAGGTCGTGACAATGACAGGGCTCAGAAAAATTCTTTTTCTCCCCCGACAAAGTTGTCATGGTGGTCTTGATCAGGTTATGACAATGCAAAGACTCGGGAAGATGACTATTCTCCCTTGACAAAGTTGTCACGGCGGTCTTGCGTGGGTCGTGACAGTGCACTGGCACATCTTGTGATAGTGCAAAGACCACGCATTCATGTGACAATAGATGT
The DNA here is from genome assembly GCA_027564295.1 of Himantozoum antarcticum. Lineage (NCBI taxonomy): Eukaryota > Metazoa > Bryozoa > Gymnolaemata > Cheilostomatida > Bugulidae > Himantozoum > Himantozoum antarcticum. Next base: position 9,303 of record JAOQGN010209777.1, on the reverse strand, counting down.
CGCTTCCTAACATTTGTTTTTCTGTATCTTTTGGATGAGACCTCTTATTGTGCTCGAGGATGAGAACAGTGAATAAGAGTCCATCCCCACCGCAGTAGCTCTGAGAGTGATGCAGAGTCCGGTGGGGAGGAGGATCCTCGTGCATTGGAGTGCGAACTGTCATGGCTCACAAAACGTAAGCTTTGTTCTTGTACAATCATCATTGTTGCTTTCGCTTAAACATCTCCCACTGTGTGCGATGAAGTTCACAAATGTGTGTTTTTTATTCAAAAAAGTACTATGAATATTGCGAAAAATGCATGTGAATACCAGTTAAAAGTTTGTTTTTTTTGGCTAAATTTACAGCAGCTTGTGTGAAGCCTGTGTGCATGCTGGTAATAGAATTGTATACTGGCTCAGTAACGGTGGGATGTGATCCATTACACTGGGAGTGAGTGAGCCATTAGATTATTTCATTTACTAGTGTTTGTAGCAAATGTGGGTGAGGAATTCGAGCTTATTGGTCTTCAAAATAGCATGAGTGAGTGGACACAGACTTAACAATTTACTCATTGTGGCTGTTACAGAAAATATAACTTCCGCATTTTTCCTTGCTTGCCAAGTTTGGCTAGAACCATTGTGGGTTCAACACATGTGGCTCATTGCACGGCAATTCTATTTTAATATGTGCTCATTTCTTCGGTCAGATGTCAGGTCAGAGTCTTGTTGTGTATTGTTCGCTTTTCTTCTGATGCTTTTTTACAATTTTTTCGTTTGTTTTCTTTTCCCAGGATCTGACAAAAACAAAAGCAAAAGAGAAGAGGAAGGAGAGCTCTTTCACCTCGCACTGTCAAGAGGCACAGCGCAGTCAAGTCCTTGAGGGTTGCGTACAAGGAGATGGACACAACAGGTGAGTGTGCTTATTGTCTCCGCTTTTTTCTGCTCCGATTCCAAGTCAGGTCACAAGCGATGCGAGTGCACGATGCACCAATTGTCAAACTGTTGGTTTCCCTCTCTAAGTTGCTTCTTTTCCGTGTTCCGTTTAGCGCTTTCCTTTGAAGGATGGTGTTAAAAAAAAGTATTTTTTTTTTCTAGGTGCCTCCACCAGCTTTGGCTCTGGGGTAGACACTGCCAAAGACAGGAGGGAAGGTGAAGGAGGCTGCATGGTCGGTCTTCTAGGTCCCTGCACTAGAGAGCTGGGTAAGTAGTCTGTGCTATGAGTTTTGTTGGAACTTTGCGTGTGTTAAGTGAGCGTACTACACCGTACTGTGTGTTTTCTTACCTATGTGCTAAACTGGAGTGCTGACGCTGTATTGTGGATAATCAAGCTAACATTATTTTGTACCACCCAACAGTTTATTTCCCTTTGTGCTAAACTGCGGTGCTGATGCTGTGCTGCGGACATTCAAGGAAACATTGTTTTGTATCACCGATAAAACAATAACTTATTCCACTGTGTTTCAAAGCCCTTCAATTCAGTATGATGTCCTTGTGCGATGACCAATGCACTCTTTGCACAACCACTCCTGTTGTTGATGTTTCCCCTGCTTTTATTAATGCAAAAGGTGTAGAGACCTCACACATTCTCCTTTCCGTCTGGTGTAGGTTTGAGCGCCCATGTGCGTGGGCATATCTTCTTGGACAATCAGGAGCTGACAGCGCTCAGAACCCTGTACACCTCCTCTGCGAACACATGCACAGCATGCAACAGGGTTTTTCCGGTACCACAGCGGCATACAAGTGTCGCAACCATGTACAAGGTCACTACTTCTCTCAGTTTTGTCCTTGTCTAACTCACTTTGCAACAATGTCAAGCGGCCAAAAACACCAGATTGGGAGAAATGGGTACCAGGGATGTTTTCTGGGTAGAGCGGCCCCGCTGGGATCATGTGACGCTCTGCATAGCCACTGTTCTTAGCGGGCAAAGGAGGATATGACGGTTTTGTACATTGTATCGAGAATTGGAGCGAGTACGCTCATACAATGAGTGAAGTGAGGGTGGCACCTTTTCCCAGTCTCGGTGGAGGTGATAATCTCGCACTGGCGTCGGCTCCCAGGGGAGCACCGTCTCAATCTCCCGTGGCACCAGAGGTTCCAGGGTATGAGATGATGGTGGGTGGTGGTGCGGACACTACCTCCCCATCCATACTCCCATCCAAATGTGTCCAGGAGGATTGTGATGATGCCACCGCTAGATCTGTGGCATCCATCACCGCTCAGATGTCTCCTGGTGAGGTTGACAAGGTGTGTGGCAACGGTCTCGCAGACACTGTTGCCATGCAGTTCTGGCCAACGACGAAAAAGGATGTGGCGCGATGGACGATACCTCATGCGAGCGTACATGTCTTGGCCATGTACACTAGGGTGTGGACGCCTCTTATTCCCATCTCCCAAGCCTTCACTCGCTCTTCTTGCAGTGCTCCGATGGTGGCAGTTCGGAATTGTCCTCATCAGAGTTGTTTGTGGGTCATCATCCAGAGGATTTGACAGAGCACTCTGGGGAGACCCAAATCGTCTCTTTAGAGAACACCTCCGAAGAGACAGAGGTGGCTGAGTGTGATGCGGTAATTGGCTCTGCATCTGAGGGCGGAATCGATGTGGGGGTGGGAGGCGAGCGTCTTTCAGACGCTTCCCCCTCACCACCGATTGCTTCCACTTTGACTAGAGCTAGTGGAGGAGACGGTGAGGTGGAGGTTTCACACCCTCTAGAGAGTGTGAGCTGTCCCCCTCTCATCTCCGCACCGATTGGTCAACTCGCTGGCGCTGCAGGTGTTGACGGAGCTTCCTGCCGTTTTTCCCCACCCGCCATCCCACATTTTGTTGAGGTTTTTAATGGCCAGGAGGATGAGGGGAGGTGGATGAGGGGAAGTGGACAAGGATAACTCCATGAGAGCGCCGGGAGATCGTCAAGCGGTGTGAGCGTCCACTCCATGAAGAGATGCACCAGTTGGCACGGCTCCAGAGACAGCTCTCTAGCAACATGGAGACCATTCGGAGTGAGCAGGCATCTCTGTGGAAAGAAGTTAATATTTGGCAACACTGTGTAGGCTGTGTGTATAACGTAACGATTGTTTGTCCAGAAAGTTTAAATACTTAATCAAGTATCTTAGTGTGTTTGCCCCTCTCTGTCTACCCGGTATTTGATTACACAGCGTACTTTATCCCATTGTGGTTGTAACAAGAGTTGCAACAGAGCTTTGCTCCTACACCCAAATCACTTGCCGCACTGCTTTCACGATCAGCCACTGTTTCGTTATTCCCACTCACACGGTTTGTTTTGTTGTTTTTTACTACTTGTAAATAAGAATAGAGTACATAGAATAGGAATAGGACATATAATAGGACAAGAATAGAGGAATAGATCAGTCATTGTTTCGTTATTCTCACTCACACATTTTTTGTTTATTTTTACTACTTGTAGATCAGAAAAAAAGATATGAGCAGAAGATGACACCATCCACCTTTCCACTCGCTCGTGTTTATTGTGATTTTGTTTTTCTATAATAAATCTATGGCGTTCAATTGTTGACTAGTCATATAGAGATAAATGCATATTAGTATTTTTTTACTAGTTGGAAAACGATGAGGGTTTGTCTGCTTCCGTAGCATGTTAGGTGGAAAAGTTCATTACAGGCTGATGGGTGATGGGGTGAGGAGTTGTCTCCTTTTGCAACACGTCAGGTGGAAAACTTCATGTCATGTAACAAGGCGGTGGAAGTATTTCTATCGTCGTTACCATGGAGATTTGAATTTTGTAGGCTCAATTGTGATTGGTTGATTAAATCTGCGGTTGCTAGGGACACTTTCCGGTTGCTAGAGAAAAATAGAAAACGAGGATTGGTTCCTGTCTCAAATTTTGGGAGGAGCGGAAAAACAGCTCGGATTTTGGGTTTATTTTAACTTTTTAGAGACTCTGCCGTTTTTATGCAAATCCCTCTGAAAGTAGGGTTTTTGCTCGCTTCTGATTGTCTTAGAGCTTGTTGCGAGCTCTGTGATTGGTCAATCAAAAGAGGAGAGAGGGCACCGATCTGCTCACCCTATGCTACTCTCCAAACTACTGTCAATAGAAATGATAGGTGCATAACAGTTAATGCATGTCCACTCTTTCTTAGAGAGGCAGTGATCATGGAGACCTACCAAGCAGCCCACTTAGGAAAGTGGAAAGCCACTAAAGCGGTTCAGGAAAAGTGGCAGTGGCCATATATACAATTGGCTATCAGGCATCTTGTGAAAGTGTGGGAAGTCTGCCAACAGGTTAAGAACTCGGTACCCATACCTCAGTCACCAGACATCGATTATATTCCGGTAGGCATTGGTAAATAGTCACTATCGACTTCACTGGACCACTAGATAGAACAGAACGAGGCCTCAAAATTGGATTCTGGTTGTCACAGACCACTTTGCAAAGTGGGCCGATGCAATCCTCATACCCGATGTCACTACAGAAAGGACTGCTCAGATACTGCAAGATCAAATTTTCTCACCGTTTGGCATCCCAGAAATCATCCAGTCAGATCAGGGCCAGAACTTTAAAAGCTCCTTAATGGTAGAATTGTGCAAAATCTTGGGCGTAGATAAATCCAGGACCGTCCCCTACAGGCCACAGGCCAGCGGAGTGTGTGAGAGGCTAAGCCAAACTCCTCCCTCCTCGAATTACTTAAGATCTCTCTTATAGGACGGCGGTCACCAGGTCACATACTGGGACTTCCTACTATGTCATGTCATGCACATAAAGTGCCAGGCAAATATGCCAATTATTTAATGCTATGGAGAGAAATCCGAATGCCGGCTATGCTACTCCATGAAGTAGAAGCTTCGCAACAACAATTTTCAGAAGAATATGCCCAGGACCTCTCTTATAGGCTAGCCACAGGAGTTCACCTCCTCCGAAATAGCCAGCTAAAAGCCCTCTTAGAGGACAGCGAGAAACTCTCTCTGTTCAAAACAGAAGACTATGTTTAGCGAAAATCTTACCATTTGAAAAGAGCTAAGGCTAGAAAGCTTAATGCAAAATTCGTAGGCCCATACCTTATCATGGAGGTCCTTCCCTTCCACACATACAGACTAAGAAGGGGAGACAAGAGTAAATTCAGCACAGAGCTCAAATCAAGCTCCATGTGTCAGCTGACAGGGTCACTTCCAAAATCCTAACTAGAGATGGGCCGCATGATCCCAACCATAAAACGACCCAGGAAGGCTATAGAGGGAAAGAACCATACCCCCACCAAGACCAGCTCCTCAAATAGAGTACAGATCATCACTACATCTGTACGCTAAGTTTCTACCGCCTCGACACAGAGAAAGGAGGGACAACTAGCAATCTACAGTAGTGATCACATCGCTGCCAGGCGATGTACAATCTCCACCTAAATTGTAAATACTGCAATGGTTTTTATGTACTACACAACCCCCACTGTTGTAGCTACTTGTAGCATTAATAGCATAAGTGGTAATAATGGCATACTGAAGCAATAATGGATACAAGTTAGCAAGACGTATCTGGTGGGGCCCCCAAACTATGGCAGGCAAGTTTATTGGCCCCTGAAGGTACACAACAATGGCAGAAGAGAAGGTGAGTTGATAACAATAACACTGTAATATAGTCAATTTATGCATGTGCTTCTACTCTCGCAGGTATAACAAGACTGAATTATACTGATATATGACATGCATCACAACATGGGTAGCTAGCCATAATTATAAGCTTAACAGTTTGTGATGCTAGTGTTCATATATACGGAGATTGCATTGCAATACATAAAGCTGCATAAAGCAACGTAATTATATAATGTTATTGCAGTGCAGTAGATGGTATAATGTCCCCATATTCTCAGCAATAGGTAACTTGGATCTTAGGCTAGATAATAGAGACGGCTGCATACATTTGTAGGTTTACATTTGCATCCAGCATATATTATGATCCATCATCTAGGGAAGTTATCCCTCCTCTACTAGTATGGTGCAGGCATCTTCACTAGGTGCAGCTGGAAGGCGGGCAGTTGCCCACACACTAAATATGCAAGAATATACATCCATAACAGTATTACTACTCATCAATCCCTCCCAGAATTTGCAAAATTTCTCTGTAAAAGATCTCCGGCGAACAGCACAGGTCAATTGATAATTTTCTGCACATAAATCTACCGAAGGGGGTAAGAAATGTGCTAGTTTGGAGAATATTGTTCCAGATACTTGTGTATCCAGATATAATTATATTGTCTTCAACAGTGGCCATTGGAAAGATTTCTCGCATGACGTACTTGTTTCGCTGGGTTACATCACAGCATATCCATGCTCCACCGCTACTCTTGAGAATTACTACCATCGGTGAGCACCAGTCTGTTGGCTTTGTGACTCTCTCTCTGCCACACCCAGTTTCACTATTCTCTCAAGCTCGGCTTTTGTTTTATCTAACAGAAGAATGGGGACGGGCCTCGGGACTGTGATTGCATTTAGCCTGGCATTATCCACCAATTTGATATCATAGAAAACACCCTTAACTTGACCTAGTCTCTCAAAAACAGATTGATATTGATCAACATTCGTTTCACTTACTGAGCAAGAAAGTAGACTTGGTGCTTCACATCCTCTTTTGCAAAGCAGATGGACCATTTGATTGCTCACTACAAAAATACTATCATCTGCAGAATATTTATCATGATATAGCTTGGCTTTGACAATGCCTTGACATGGAATACAAATATTTCCAGGACCTACTAACTATTTTTTATGCTCTAACATGACTATCCCGGAAGGTAATACTTCAGTGCACACACAGTTGCGGCTGCTCCACCGCCAAGTTTGAATTTAATGTCAGTAGGATGATTATCTAGTATGTGAGTAGTTACCTGAGCTGTCCATTGGTGTGGTAGATGCCCCATTTAACTCTATTACGCCGAGGAACAGGTCATTTACATGTTCCAACTCTGCTACTTGTTTTTTTACTGTTTCTACTCTTACAGACCATATAAAAGTGTCCTATTTGTTGACACAATCTACGTCTGACATTGTTAGCTGGGTCTCTCTCTAGGGTGTCGTTCATTGCCACATCGGTAACATGATCCTGACCCACCATCTGCCTGATTAGACTTGCTTGCCTTTGCCGACTGCTTTTGTCTTTTTGGTATTTAGTCTGGTACTTGATGGCATTTACATCCTCATTATTATTAGTTCTACCGGGGGTTTCTTTTACAATTACTTGTGCTTGCTTTGAAGCCTCTTATCGATGGGCAGTGGTGGTGGCTTGATCTAGTGTAAAGTTAGGTATGGCCTGCAGGCAGCTTCTCCGATAGTTCATCGTCTTTCACACCAACCACTAGTCTATTTCTAATCAGCTCCTCATTTGGTTTCTTAAAGTCGCAGTACTCAGCTTGTCTTTATAGCTTATTTATGAAGCATCCATAGAGTGATTCCCTTGTACAATGTAATTGAATTTGGCTCTTTCTGCAATCGTATTTCTGCGCAAGTCAAATGCCTTCAGTACATTATCATGAGTGTCTTCTGTGATTTTCCTGCTGAGCATCACATCTTCTGCTTGCATTCCCAACGTATATAGTAGTGAGTTTATTTGTCCACTTTAAGGCTGATTTATTAGACCACTGGCTTCCTGATACCGCTTCCACCTAGCTGACCACCTACTCCAATGTCCTAGATCACTGAAGTCAAACTTATCTGGCATACCAAGTGGTGGTGGGCGGTATTTAACGGCTACCTGTGGCTGTACTGCAGATGTCTCCTCATCACTATCATCTGCCATGATTCAGTAACTCAGGAGTGATTTTGTTGTAGTAAATAAAGTTACTACTATTCTAGTTTATCCTCTATTCTATTGATGTAACACAACCAGAGTCACATTTACTCTACCTTTAGACAACCACAGGCACAACCACCGCTGCTAACGTGTTGTAATGGTTGGTTTTACAATTATTATAAGTTTATTTAATTAAAAATGTATATCTTGTCAAGTACATAAAGAACAAATAAACGTGAACCGCCATGAGGGACAAACTGACGCCCCCCATTCCATAATAAAAGTTGTCTACTCTTATAGTAAAAAGAACACAACTCCAAATGTTTATATATAGTAAAAAGAGCGGAACTCCAAATGAAAATAATACAACATAATACAACAGGCGGTTTTGGATCACAGACTGCTGAACACCATTCTACAGTCTACCCTCTGAAATATGAATTTTGTAATATTATATAATAATAAATGATAATTTGAAGTAAACACCCAAACGGAATCACGTAAACATAGCCTTATTTGACCTTTGACCTCATCTTAAATCTTGCAAGTGTTAGCAAGATCTATATTATCACATCGGCCCTTAGATAGACTCATGGGTCTATCTAAGGGCCGATATGATAATATGGAATTTGCTAACACTTGCAAGATTTAAGATTGCATTGCCACCAATTATAATTGTGAACATTAATTAATTTTAATTTAATAAAGTATTAATTAATCTAGAAGAAAATTAATCTATCATTTGTAGCAGTTCATAGGCAATTTCAAAAGTGACTACTTTACTTTTGTGCAGCTCTTCTGACTCTCTCGACTGTTGAGCCTTCGACCATCTTGCAACTCTCACTTGCCACATGACAGTGTTTCTGAAAGCAATAACGTTATTATTATTCAACATTTAATTTTGTAGTTGGTAACATACCATTTGAAGTGACTGAATCTGAACTGCGTGAAAAGTTTGAGCAAGCTGGACCTATTGTAAGCTTCAGGTAGGATCAAAGTCAACAATGGTTGCTGAATAATAGGCTGCTGGGTAGGGCTGCAGTGAGCCATGAAAAACCCGAGGCGGATCGAGCTCGGATACGTGCTTTTGGAAGGGGGCGGGGTCAAACCGGGTTGCATGATTGAATCTAGAGCTGCACGGTTTAAAGGTTATTAACCTTCAGCCTTAGGTTTTATAAATAACCTCACCTAACCTCATGAAAAAGTAATTATGATGTAACTGCAGTGTGAGGTTATAGTAGTTATCAAAAGGTTATTATGGGTTTAACCTTATGAACTTTTGTTACACATGTGCATGAAACAGAATATGCCTGTTTCTGGTATAACTTTTCAACAACAAGCATTTGATTATAAACTTTTCAGGATATTAACTATGCTACATTGTATACATTATTTTAATTATCCAATAAACTTGTTAGACATTAACATGGAGAGCCCATGCCATTTCAAATGTCTTAAACAGCATGATAGTCATAGACACGACAGGAAAATAGTTTGGTAAATTAAAGGACACCTTCCACACTAATAAAACTTTTGATATTATAAAGCTTCATATATTTTCTCTGCAATCTGCA